>VXAY01005517.1:621307-658183 GCA_013399855.1 Oxyruncus cristatus
TTTTTTCCTTAGGAGGTGGCTATTACTGGATAGCAAAGGCACAATGATTTTAAGCCACACCGGTCCTGCACTGGCTGTACATCAAACAAGTCCAGTTTATCACTGAAACTGTTCAACATGGAGCTGTTTCGATTGTGTTTATAAATTAAGCTTTGTTTACTGAAGCAGATACTCGATATATATTACGTTTTAAAAAGAAATGTGTGTACATTTTTTAAAAGAACGATGTAAAAATTGTCCTTTCATTAGATGACCAACTCAAAAGTGTGAGCTAAACCCTAATAGCTGACGTAATATGAGGATTATAATTGATGCTTTTTTTTTTTAATGCTCAGTTCAGCTTGGCTTTTGGTCTTTTAAGATGGAAAAATGAATATGCAGTAGAGTGTTAGATAATGGAAACTTTTAAGTATGGTTTCTCTGTTGTACCATATTAAGTTAAAGTACACATTCTTTGTTAAAAATGTTCTTGCTAAAAATACAGTATTAAAAAGTTTTTTGTTTGACTTTGGAAATCTTTTAAGATGGTTTTTTTTTTTTTTGGACTGTGAATTCCCATGGTAACTGTACTAATGCAAACCAGTATTTTGCACTATTAAAAATACTTGAAGAAATGACTTAATAAAGAGGGTGGGTTGGTATTAAACATTTTCCTAATTATTGTATGTTCCAAATTCTGAACTTTGCAACTGAAACATGCCCTTCTCAAATCATGGGACTGAAAGGTGGTTTGAGTCAGGTGGAGTTAAGTGATCACCTGTTCCCCCTTTCCTTTCATTCCTGGGTCAAAGGCACAGTGCTTCTTTACTTACAAACTCCATGTTTACACACACATGCCCTGAATTAAATCACTGTGACTTAAAAACGAAAAAGACCTTTAAATAGAGCTATGGGGAATCTATTTCCTCTGATTATGTTTATTCCTTTCTATATCTATATGTATAATGTTCAAAATTTCTTTTATTTTTGGCACTACATTTTTTTCTCATTAGCAGACTTCTGCAATCAGACTGTGCTCTCTGACACAGCAGAATAGAATCACCTGATTTTTTTTTTTTTTTGGTTCCTAAAAAAAGTCTTTTAGCTTAACCAGTGTCAGTTCAAGAAAATGTTTGCCTCTTTTTTACTGATCATAAAAGGACTTACCAGAATATTCTTTTAGTGTACAGAATTGGTTTGTTCCATAGTAATTTTATAGCAGGTGTTCTAATAACTGCATTAATCACGCTGCCATTGATCAGACAAACAAAACTTGAATAATGCAAAGAAACAGGAGGATCAGGAATTGTGAGTCCTCCTGACTCTTAATAAGAGCTCACGTGCAACTAAAACACTGCAGCACTTGAACCTGAACTCCACCTTTAAATATATATTAATTTTAGTTTCAATTCCATTGTGATTCTCTGAAATGAGGGTTGGACCTTATGTCTAAATCTTACGTTTTAAAAAGGAGTTGAAACAGTCCTTGGGATGCTGCAGCATTTCTGGCTGGTGGTGCTCCTGAGAAGGGAGGTCTTTGCTGAGTTATCCAGTATCGTGAGTTTCGAAAGACTTAAAGTAACTAAATAGTTCATTCTTTAAAATACCAACATTTTTGCACTTTTCCTTAATCTCCATAAAGGCTGTTTGAGCCCTTTTTTCCCTCAGTGGCTGATCTACACATTGCACGAGGCAGCGTTGAGCCTGTGTTGATTTCTGGTTTGCCCATCACAGACTAGTTTTAAACATCAAAGTACTGACAAATGAGGTTTAGGAGACTCATGAACTTGAAAGACTGAATGTGTTCAGTCCTTACTGGGGAGCTCCTGGTAAGTATTGACAGAGCAAGGCACTGAGGTTTTGGTGTCAGCTCAGCCTAAGGAGCACAGTCTGACGAGCAGTTTCTGTGGGAGGAATGTGTTAAAGCCATCCTGGGGTGGAGCAGGGCAGGAGGCACTTCAGCCTTCACCACCACACTCCTCCTCACCTGAGGCCGTGGGCTGAAGAGCCCCAGCTGCTGCAGTGCTGGTACCCAGGGAGGGACAGCCCCTCTGGGAGGGTTTGGCTTTTGGGTTTGGTTTTGGATGTGGAGCAGAGGGACAGTGACAGCCCATCCTCTGCAGGGTGTGGGCTGCTGGCAGCTGAGCTGGGGGCTCTTTGCAGCCTGGGGGGCACGGCCAAGGTCGGGATGCAGCACCCACAGCCCCTCTGGGTCCCTACAAAGCATCTCCTTGTGTGGGAAGGGCCTTTGGGATGCCTTGGTTCCAGCGGAGGTGGTGGTGGCCGGACACAAGGTGATCTTGGCTAAACACAGGAAGGTTAATGGACACTATTCAGCCCCTGTTGTGAGTCCTGTGTAATGCAAACTGCTGCCACAATAAACCCCAGCAGGATCAATAGTGACCAATCTCCACGTGAATCGTGGATCTATAGCAATGCCCAGCGAGAACAGTCTCCTTTGGAAATGCAGGCTGTGCATTAAAACCTGAGCCCTACTCTAAGTAATTGCTACCTGCAAGTAAGTGGCCCATTAATAAATGTATTTACAGACGATTTTTGGTACCGTGACAAACTGTGGGCTAACCTGAACTGTTGCAGATTTCCCTCACGGCCTCAGCTGATCTCCACAACCACTCCTGTGCCTGTGCACAGACTGAGCTCTGGATACACACGGGACAGTTCCCAGCCTGGTCTTGGATCTGTAACCTTTGGCAAGAGTGCTGATGGAGGCACTTCCCACTTTCCTACCGCTGCTTCCAGCTGCGGTCCCACAGCGTCCATCTGCACTGCTGTCCTTGCTGGGATGAGGTGAGGAGGGACGGAGAGGGAAAGGAATTCACAGAGGGTTTTTTTTTTAAGCCAGGTCATGTGCTCTCATAGTTTTTAACACATACTGCAAATGTTTAGGCACTTGTAAAATCACTGTTAATAAACAGTTTGACTTTAGTTCTGTCTGCAAAGAAGGACGTCTTTGATGATTTGAAAATGGGGTGGAAGAGGAGGGGAAAAAGTATTTTCATAATGATGTATTTATAGATGGATAATGATTTGCTACTGCTTTATATTTGCACATCAAAGAAATCAATTGAAATGAGCCAATTCAGTGCCAGCACAGCACAAATGCTGCAGCTTGCACCCACCCTTGCCATTAGACCTGAACCTGTTCAGATCTTCTGTTGGAACAGAGCGTCCTTCGCGTGAATGTTTGGGTGTGGGAATCTAAGGCAGGGGGGAAAAAAAGCTTTTTGGAGCTCATTTTTTTAAAACAAAGACTCTCATTATTCTAAATTCCAGTTAAAAGTACAGTAGGATTTTACTATATCTTCATTTTATGATTCTGTTGACATAAAGCAGATACAACACCATATATTAAGATGTTCTTACAATAACTGATACTTTGCAAATTGGATGCTTTATAATAGTTACACTCTTTTAAAGTACGTTTGGCCTTGCGTGTTTGAAAATGCACGCTCAGCTTTTTCAAGCACTACACTGAGATGTGTATTCCCTGGGCAGTAGATCCCTTTCACCATCTACCAGTTCTTTGGCTGTCTCCAAGAGGGGTTGGATGTAAGAGAGAGTTTCACTGTCTGAGATGTAATTTCTCACTTCCCAGAGCTCAAAGCTCCCCGCAGGAACTCCCTGGCTGGTGTTTCTGCCCCACGAGCTGCAAGAGCAACCCAGCTCTGCCAACTCAGCTGGGTTAAGCACCTTGCTTAAGGCCATTGTCTTTAAAACAACAGTCTTACGTGGGTTAGACCATACACATACATAAATATATATGTATATGTACCTGCTGCTTCGGGTAACAGAGCAAGTGCCCACTATTCCGGAATAAATTTTGGCTGGTCAGAGAAAAGATGGAGATGAACCAGCCAGAGAAGTGACACGTTCATATTGAACAATACAAAATAAGCCCAGCCCTAATTAATCATTGTGTGCATTATCAGCCCACAGTGAGCCAGACATACTTATTTTCACCAAAAAAAAGTCTAAAATAAGGTAATGGAGAGAAACTCAGTAAATTTGGTGAAGCCATGGTTTCATTATAACAATATTTGCAACACCCTCATAGTAAACACTGCAGTGCAGTACACCTTATACTGAGGTTATTAAGTGTTCCTGCTGTAAAACAGCCTGATTTAAACTCTGCATTAGCAGCTGAGTGTAACAGCACGTGGATGTACCACAGCACCAGGGCACAGACGCCTTTGGGACTGTGCCAGAGCTGTGCTAAAGAAGTGTTTGGGGTCACAGTGCATTGCCCCCTGCCTTTGGAGGGCTGAATACAGCATGGAGTGCTCATTTTAGGATCTGGGCTTTGCCTGAAGCTTTAATCCTGTTACCCAAAGCCACATGCCCAAAATTAATTGCCCCCTCCCCCCCACCAAAGTGGCCAAATAGAAAGGAAAAACCATTGGCGTTAAATGAAACAGGATGAATTGGCTAAAAAGAGAGCAAAGAATAAACAGGAATGAAAAATAAGCTTTAATTCACTCCAGTGCCAGTAGGATTTGGCATTTAACTTTAATCATATGTTTCATTCTATATCAGGAAGAAATACCTGTTTGCTGTTTCCCCTGACGATTCCTGCCATTAGCTGAAAGTGTGTTTATTCCCAGAGCTGTGCTGCCATCAGTTGATGATGCTGGGGCACTTACAGAGAGGTTTTGGCAGGAAAAATCCTTTATCATTTGGAACATAATTATGAAACATAATATTGTTCTTTGTACATCGGTCCAAAGCAATTCCATACAAATTGTTGCATTCTCTTCCTCGGTGTCAGCTGGGGCAGGGGGGGAAACCACATTCCTCAAAGTAAGAAAGTAGAGCAGAAAAAGCTGGTAACTTAAATAAAAAGGAACAAACTCCCTGTTGGACATTTTCTTAATAGTTCTATAAAGCTGCTGAAGACAGAAATGGTACACAGAGATTTTTGGTGTCGGATCAGTGCTTTGCATTTTATGTGATCATTTACACCTGTGCAAAGTAAGTGTTTGATGGCATTTGACAGCTGATTTATTAACGTTTGACACCTGTATTACAATGTTGAAATGACTCTACAATGTGCAAAGCAGTGGAAAAACCACTGATTCCTTTCATGGCTTTTTCCTGGTAGTTTAATACCGAGATTCCATCCCAAAGGAAAAAAAAATAATTCCTTGCATCCCGACTGTAATTCTTTATTTCTTCTAGTATGTTATGGTCAGCTGCTACTGACTTGGGGCAGGGGGGAAGAATAAAGGAAGAAGAGAAGAGGAACTGTGTTAAGTCACAGCCCAGCTTCAGAGCTGCTGGCTCTGACACCAAACCCAGCGCCTCAAGGAGCCACAGCACAGTGAGAACTCTGAGGAGAAACCCCGCAGGACTGAGGTTCCTGACTTAAAACAGAGCTGGTAAGTAAATTGCATGTTTTTGGTAGTTATTAGTTTTTCAAATAAACAGAACCTTTCACCAAAGGAAAGTTCTGTTTTTGCTGAAATTGGTGGTGGCTTCTTCAAAGCAAACTGTCAAGAAACTCCCAAGCCAGGGTATTTCTTTTGCAGTGTTTGAAGGCAGGCAGTGACAGACTCCGGTCAGAATTGGTGTTAGAAGTGGTTGATCAGTTTAATACTTTCTGAAATGTGGTGGACTTCTCAGTTTTAGAATTATTAAAATAGTTGCACCCATAGAAAAAAAAAATGTCAGCAATATCACCTCCGTGCATAAAAAGTTACTGGAGCTCTGAGTTTACAAAAAGAGCCTTTTCCACCCCAAGAAATCAAGCCCAGGAAGAAGGATCATGGACACAGCAAAAGCACAGTCTAAATTAATGCTATACAATTTGTCAAGCACACAATTATTTGAAATGCAATTGCCAACGTTATGTGTTGACAGGATGTGATCTCTTAATGAAAATAATAATATTGTTTGCTCATCTGGTACCAGCCCAATTTCCAAAGGAAAGGCCTCACCGATTTCACACATGGAAGTAGCTTTTCCAGCTAAAATAATGCAGCAGCCAGTGTAGCATGAATAAGTTAAGTATCTGTGAAGTTCATGGACTGGTGAAGAGGGAGGACCAATTTGCCAAGCTGGGAATTACTGACAGACTGAATGACCCATGTCTAGTCCTGTCAGGTTACTTTACACATTGTAACACAGCCCAGTGGAACAGAACCTGGGCGAAATGACTTCAGCACGGGACTGCAAGATTTTCAAGGTTACCAGTGTTGGATTGTAACGGGGGCCACATTTCCTGGATCAATTGGAGTGGCCTTTTTTTGGCACCCATTGATAAGGCAGAGAGCTTTGCCATCACTCTGAACTAAACTCTCCCAGACTTGCCAGTCTCTGTCCCTTGGCCTACACCACGTACACAGAAATCCAAGCTCCTAATGCTCATTGACACTGCCCTCCCTGTGTTTCACCTGCAGGTCCTGGCTTGGAGCAGCCAAATTTCGTGAGGGGAGAGAGACAGTGTTAAATGTAACTCAAAGGATGACAAAATTAGTTATTTTAAACAAGGAAATAAAGCTTCCTCAGCATCACAGCTGTATCTGAGGGGGACAGCAGAAACCAACCCAAATGTTTATTGTATGTGGCCTGTACCCAACAGGGGTAGCAAGGGGGACTCACTTGCTCAGTCTCAGGGAAGGATTGATTTCCAAGGATAACAGTTCCAATACAGTGCATCATAATGCATAAGATTTAACTTATTTTCTTGCTGTGGTTCAGAACCAGAGAACAGCCAGGAATTACCACTGAAGGGCCCTCTGTGCTCAGACATTTTGGAAATGGAGGACTGCAGGGTGATGAAGATAACATCAGCTGCTCCAAATGGGCCCGGGTGATTTTTGACTTAAGTTTTATTAGGAATTTGAACGTGACATCCCTTCCTGATGAACACATCCCCAGCCCATTAATGTCAATGAGAGTTATGCTTACATGGCACAGAGAGCAGATCTTTTCCTTGTGCTTGTCCAGGGTTCTGACACACAGCCCTGATCCTGGGCCTTACTCAAACAATGACAACTTAATGAGGGTTTACTTTGGACTCTAGATCTCTATAAAAGTAATTTTTAAATAGCATAATGGAATAATATTTACTCCACAGCCTTTGCATTGTTTATTCCTCCTTGTCTATCTTACAGTCTTGTAAGATAGAAATAAACATTTATTCTTCATTCGTGCAGTTTATTCTGTGTAGAGCTGTAGCCAGCTCTGTGCATCATGTTGCCTTTCAGCTGGATGCTATAAAGAAAGGAAATTAATTTTTGTTAAACTTAAGTATGTGATAAAAAGGAAAAAAAAAAAAAAGTTTGTGTTGGCTCCTGTCTCCATTTTACTGCATTTTACAGCACGTGCCCCCTCCCACCCTGTCTCCTCCGCCAGTGTGGGGGTGTGGATGTGCGTGTAAAAATCAGATTACCTCCAGCTCATTACTGTCCACTGACAGGGTCCCTCTGTAAAAACTTTTGATGAATAATCAGCATCTCATTCCTCGGTCATAAAAAACCCTAAGTTGCTCGCAATCATTATTCCAAATGGAAAAATTAATTGTAAATAACTGGAAGTCAATTAAGGCTGGGTTCTGCCGGGTAATGCAAATCTTTTATAGTTTTGTTTCAGTTAACTGCCTCATTAATGATTTATAGATGTGTATACAGCTGTGGGAACCATAGCATTATCTAATGCACTCAGAGAATAATTACATATGAAAAGAACTACGCAGCTCAAGGGAAAAACTCAGAAGTTACTTACTGCCTTAACTTCAACCATATTAAGATGCAAAGCATTTAGAAGCCAACTGTGATGTTTTATCATATTCTTGAGGTTTCATACTCTTTTTAAAAAGGGAAAAATAATTCTCTCTAAAGAAATATTTGTATACTTCAGCATTACACAGTACGCAAAAATCAAGATGTCTCAACTGAGAATGTCAGCATTTATTTATTATTTAAAAGCCTGAGTTATAAAACATTCCCATTCCCTTTGTGCATCTGCTATACAGGAATAAAAGACATTTCTACAGTTAAACAATTCATGGGCATATGCATATATCTCCCTGAATTACACAGAGCTAGGAGTAATTTTGGAAAGCCTTCCTTCTGGAGTCATTTTCCTGGATATACAAATCCACTGGTACTTGTTCTTTGGTGATGCCGTTGTTTGAGGTTTGAGGGGGGTTTTTGTGAAATATTCTTTTCACTCCTGAAACTTGTTTCACATCTAGGAGGACACTAAACCTGAAGTCTGCACGATTTGCTACTTATTTCTTAGACATTCTAATCCAGTGATAAACTGCTGTTGGACACTCAGAAGCACCCTAAGGGATCCGTTGCTTTCAAGCCTGCTTTTCTTCGTTCTTAGAGCTGAGGGGTCAGGGTCTTCCTCACCAAAATCTGCCCTGAAATTTCAGTTACAGTTGGCTCTGTAACATGGCAGATCCTCAGCCCAAACCTTTGGCATTGCTGTGAGGGAGTTCTCTGGGTCGTGGCTGTGGGAATGGGGCAGGAAAGCCGAGCGCTCTCCCCCTTCGTGCTCTGCCCCCCAAAATCATCTTCCTCCTTCAGGCTGAGCAAAATTACCATCCCATGCTTTTGTCTACCAAGTGACTCCAGGAAAACTGGGGTGTTTGTGGCCAGATGCTGCTGGTTTGAGCTGTTCCAGCCCAGCCAAAGACCAGTGAGTGCAGTGGGGGGTCCTCACAGCCACCTCTTCCCCCAGAATTCGCACAACTCCCACAACTTTCTTCTTCTTGCTCCTCCTTCACCATGTTCGTCAGACCTCTGCTCCCAGCTCTTTTCTCCAGCCCAATGCTCTTGATTTGTTTGCTCAGTCAGGTGTGAGTTGGTCTGTCCGTGCTCCTGCTCACATGTTGTGTGATTTAGGGTAAGTGCCTTTTTTGCCATATATTTGGAAATACTAAAACCCTGGCCCAGTTGCCTGTTTGAACTATACAAGGCCAGAGGGAGAGAAATAAAATTTGTTATTTTGTCTGCAGATGTTCAGCCTCTTACATAAAACCTACAGCTATCCTGTACCACTTATTCATTTCACAAGTAACGTCAGCCCGTTTCACCAGGTAGGAAAAAAAAGGAGAAAAATCAGCCTGATGTCCTTTTGGTGGGAGGTGGAGTGGGAAAAGGACACCACAAACTCACTCCAGGTTTTCCCAGCGGCACTGAACCACAAACACTGCTTGGCCACCAGCCTGGTGCTGCTGGCCGAGTGGCTGTGGGATTAAATGGAGCACAGAAATGCTCAGTGCCCTGCTTGCTGTGCTGGAGAGCTGGTTCCCAATAGAGAGGGAGGCTCAGATGAAAACTCACAAGTTGTGTCTTTGCAGAAAATCCGTGGTGGCATTTGCTTGCCTGTCAAAGAGCTGGTTTAAACAGGGTTATAATTGTGCATATATGTTTTTGCTATCACTGAAGGAAATTACTTCCTCTAGATTTTACCCCTAATAGAATGATTCACATTGACGAGGTGTCGGGAGGTCACCTGTTCCCACCTCCTGCTCAAAGACTTCTGCACCTGCATCAGTGGCCACGTGTGAAATGGAAGTGAAGTCAAAACCATGGGAATAATGTATGTGGTGATTTTATTGCCAGAGAATAAAATAGAAATAGACAATGGAAATTGTAATAATTTTTTTTAACTCTGCAGTGATGTCTTTCTTGATAACGAAACATTATATTAATCTACAAGGACAAATTAAGGACTGCAAATCAAGTATCATTTAACATTAGAAAAATGTACTTTTAATTCTAACCTTTTGAGGTTGTACTGAATAATCTGCATAAGGAGCAGCTAAATAAATCAAGATTAGGCTGTCTAGGGTGATTAAACACACAAAATCAGCCTTTGGCTTATGACATCCTCATAGACATCCTTATGGAATTCTAGGCGCAGAAGAGATGACAAACCTACCTTGGCCAGGAAAATAATCCAAGTAGTTTAAATTCAAGAAGTTGGGCCCTTAGGCTCTTGTGCCTTCATGTTGTGCAGTGCCCAGAAGTGAGAGGCTCTGTCGGGGTCCCCATGCCCCAAAAACCCTCAGCAGTTGAAATGAGAGACTGGCAGCAGTCAGCTGGAAGTGCAGACCCATAGTTATTTTAGTGCTTCATTGGTAATATTCCATTGAGTTAAGGTGCCTTTTGGTGTCCTCCAGGCTCCAGGCAGAGCACACACACACACACACATCCACTTATGGAATGGGAAAGGTGGGATCTGCTGGGGTCTGCTGAGGCAAAACATCACAGATGCTCAGTGCTAAAGCATGACTGTATCTACAGCCAAGCATTCCAAAGGCGTTCCAAAGGGAATTGCTTACCCTGCTGTATCTGTCAGCCTTCCAGGGCCCAGAGAGTAGCTGAAAAAAAAGATGGATAAAGATATTCTACAAAAATCCCCAGGGACCATCTCCCGTATTTAATAAGGAAAAGTACCTTCTGTGCAGCCAATAAAAGTTGAATCTCTCATGAAGATTTATACCATATTACACACTGAAATTCAATGTACAACGATACCCTTGTGTATACAGTTGTCAGAATAATAATCTTTGTCTGTCTGATCAACTTATATTTTATGCCAACAACACAGCATTTAATATTATACAGTTTCAGAGGAAGAAAATAAATTTATTCATGCAACAACTTGCCCAGTAGCTTAAACAGACAAAGTGAAAAAAAAATAGCTTGGAGTTTTTACATTAACTTATGATCCACAGTACAGATTTCTATGCGATTTTAGCAATTTCATGCAGCAATATAAACTATGATTCTTAATCTAGTTTGTGCAACTGTCTCACTATTTTATACTGTCATAAGTAATAATACAGTTGGATCTGACTGCTGAAGTTTTGCTTTTGGCATTCTCCTGAAATGAGGAGTCTAAAAATACAAATGGTAACCAACAGCTTCTTTCTATATTCTGCATTGTCACATTCTGTGCTGTATTCTTAGGCTTTGTGTCTCAAAATATATAACAAGAAACACTTATAGACAAGATATACATGGACTCCCCCACAACCAAAGTACTCCTTGACAGAAATCAGCAGAGTCTACCCACGATATAGAGCTGGTTCCAAATGATGCAAGGCTCTGCCAGATAAGAAAACTTCAGCAATATAGAAAATCTCTGTTGTATGTAGATCCATTAAATCTATTCTTCAGGCAGCCTGTGCAGCAAACTGACAGACTTTGAATGATTTATTGTTACCTTTTTTAAAGGCAACTACTTTTTACCTTACATTAATTTTTCTTTATATAACAATACCTGACAAAAAATGGAACCTGGCAACACACCACCCCCCTAAACAAGCTAATGAAAAGAATGGAGGTAAGACTGGAAAGAGAAGTAAAAGAATATGGTTAGAAATGTATCTGTACCCCAAGATGTACCCCTAAAGCAAAGCTGCACACTCATAAAAGGAAGGTGTACTCCAGTCTTTAGGAAAGAGTACTTAAACCTCACTAAAAGTTAAGCTTACTATTGGTGAGGCCCTGGCACAGGTTGCCCAGAGAAGCTGTGGCTGCCCCTGGATCCCTGGAAATGTCCATGGCTGGGTTGGACAGGCCTTGGAGTGACCTGGTCTAGTGGAAGGTGTCTCTGCCCATGGCAGGGGGTGGGACTGGGTGGGCTTTAATGTCCCTTCACACCCAAACCAGTCTGGGATTGCAGAGGAAAAGGCAAATTCCTGTGAGAATGTAGTGAAGTGGGCAGATTTCTCCATGGACAGTGAACTTCTCCAAACCTCCAAATCCCGTGGCCAGGCCGTGTGCCTTCACGGAAGCGCTGCCTGATAATCTGTTGGTGACTGTCACTGAAACTTTTCCAAAATTATGTGCTGTTGCTTCAAGACACAATCAAATTGCTGTTTCCTCATCATAACAGGATGTGCTCTCAGTGCCTAAAGAACGTGACTGACTCCAAAATACGCACACACACACGTGCTCACACACTCACACACACAGATAACTCCTGTCTGGGAAGGAGATTTGTTGGCCAAGAACTGGCCATTTCTTTTGTAATCAAAGGCAGGAAAAGGCCATCTACTGTCATATTAATTATCAGAACCTTCCTATTTAGGTTTCTGTGGGCTAGTTTATATGTAAGAATTCATACAGCAAGATCATTTATATGTAATAAAATACACATGTTTACGTATGGCAATAGGTGCCACGTGACAGAAATGGGTATGAGAAAAAGACACCTACAAACCAGGGGTAGAAAAAAGCTAAAGGAGGGCACAGATTACGTCGTGCTTTGAGATTTATAGGAGTTTGTTTGCACAGAGCATATTTGGAGCTCTTTGATCAGATCGATTCTTTTATATATAAGCAAACCAATGCTTTGAGCCTGTATCATATTGTCCCAATGGGGGAAAAAAAAATGTGAGTAACAAATAATCTGGCCCCCAAAATAATTCGGGCCTTCATGGACTGATAGTCTGAAATTACACCAGAGAGGAGAGAAATAGCAAAGGGAAATCAAAGCACCAGAAAAGAGAATTGCCTAGAAGCATAAGAGAGCTCTTGCACAAGGCCAGCTGAGCGTCTGTGTGTTCTTGAAGCTCCGACTTTAGAAATATAACCAGTGATTCGTAGAACTGTCTGAGAATTAGAAATGTAGTGTTGAGAGTCCAAAAATAGACGTGATCTATTTTTAATTGGCAAAGGAAATCACCAAAAATCTCCAAATCGGATTCACGTGGTACAAATGGAATACTTTCAACCTGGAGAGGTTTTATTTGTAGCTCGGTCAAATGTTCTTTGAAAATTGGTAAGTGCTGAATACCATGCCACATGAATTACTGTTACAATGGGATTATGGCTGATAATATTGTACAAATGAGATCTGAAGTTAAAATTAACAATTATAATTGTGATAAAAAGAATAGATTCTTAATTGAGAAAGTGTTTTCATTACTCAGCAACTATCATTGCCAAAATACACTTTTGTGTAGAAGTAGCTTAGTTAAACTTCTGAACTCAGAACACAAGCAGATTTTTGGTCTGTTTAAAAAGTATTCTACACATTCTAATGATCAATTTAAAAGATTTCATACACTCCGATTACCTTTCAAATATATACTGTGTAAGATACTACGACACAAATATCTACACGCTGCAAATGCACTGCACATGAACATTTGTGCTTGTCTAACCAGGCACATTAAATTGAGCTACACAGATATGTGTCATGTATTCCCCTTGGATGGTTCAGGAATGCTGCAGCTACAGGAAAATATCACTTGCCACTACTGCTCCATGGACCCAGTCCTGCTCCTATGGAAGTGGAATACTTTATATTGAACAAATATAATCAGGGCTTGCCATAGATAGGGAAGAGACTCAACAAACAAAGGTTGATGTTTGTATTTAGACATAGGCTTTTGTGTTCAAAATATTTGTATTTTTAGTGCTAAATATTTTTGTCATATATTTGAGGATGGTGAATCTAGAAACAGTCAAATTTTGCAGCTGGCGAAAAAAAAGATATCCTTCTATTTGTAGTACAGCTGCATCTTAGGTTAAAACTGTGTAAACAAAGATTTCCTGAGAGATTCCTTTATCCTCTGGGAAAAGTTTGGAAGATACCCAAGCATACATTAAATATTCTAGCAGATCAGGCCTCATACACGGTCTTCTATTCTGATTAAATAAATTTCACCTTTTTTTTTTTTCATTTCATAAACCGATTTGCTCATCCTAGCAGTGTATAATGAAAAGCTAGTTGTATAAAACATACAGATTTTATATTCAATACAAAATGAAGTAGGTAAAAACAGCTGTATAAAATACTTTTGCAGGGCATTTTTGCTTTGAAGGAAAGCAGGTATCCCTATTAATCTTTCTTGATTCATTCCATTCAGGGTGGCCAGCAGACTGATAAGATCGTTCCTTCAGACTTCAAAATTACTGAATCTGGAAATAGTTCTCATTTATCTCATGCACTGCTGAGAAAACAATCTCAAATCGTTGGTTCTACTGATGAAGCTTCCTTAGCAACATAAGGGCTCCAGAATTATTTTTCAAACCCTGTCAGTGCTTCCTGCGAGGTTTCCGTCACTGTCAGCATTGAACACTTTGCAGATGAGGGAGAAAAAGAACCCACCCAACCCAGAAAGCTTTGATAAATTAATAGAAGGTAAATTAATAGATTAAATTGAATTAGTAGAAGCAGTGATAAATCTAAAATTCCCTAACAATAGTCCAGTGAATAATGCTTTAGATTTACCAAGTGTTTTATCATGTAGATGAGAATCTATAGGGAAGGGACTATGTCCCAGTGCTGTTAAAAAAAGCAGGAAAGCTGAACACTTGCACCTGTGCCTTTCTCTGCAGGATAACACCCCACAGCAGGGGCTCTTCACCCCAGGAATCACCACAGGAGGATCCTCACTGCCTCTGCCTTTCAAAGCCTTGGTGTAGGATAGGACATCCCACAGGCTGTGGCTCCTGTCCAGGGGAGGAATTCCTGCTCTGCTGAACTTACCTAGTGGCCCCTCTCCCTTGCTGGCCCTTCAAACTGGACTTTTCAGCCATTTTCTCTCACGGTAAATTATATTTAGGCCACAGTCTAAACTTTTACCACACTCAGTTTATATTGATTAAATCTCAAGCGTACAGCCAGACTCTTGAAGCCAGATTTCAATAGTTGTAAAGTTTGTAAAGTGTCAGCAGTGCAGGATTTGGCTTTTAATATAATTGGAACAGACTAGTTTAAAGTTAATTTATTTCAGGTACCTCCAGTCTCAGGTTAGAGAGTGCTTTCTGCTGTGAAGATTTTTTCCTTCTCTGACACGAATGCTCACCCTAGTTCTCAAATTCACCAGTGCTCATCTGACACTTCACAAGTTGCCAAATGTCTACTCAAACACTAAAAAACCCAGTTCTAAGCTAAGTGTTAGAGAGGGGAGCTGAAAATTAGCGGGAGCTTGTCTACCCAGGGCTGAGCAAAGACACTAAACATTAACCCTTTGCTGCCTGCTCGGAGCACTGGTTGTTTGTGCAGGGCTGCCTTTTGCTCTCCCGTGTCCTGAGACACAGTCACTGATGCCAGGAGCCTGCTCAGCACCAGGGAACAGCAGCCCCTGTCAGCTTTGTCGTGCCCTGACTTCCACTTTTCTTTTTTTCCCCTTCAAATTCCTCAGTGCTTTTTTTAAAGCTGCTTTGATCCAGTCCCTGGTTTCCACAGTGACTGTCACACAGGGCTGTGTCACCCAGACTGAAGTGGGTATGTGCTTGGGTGCATGAAGTGGTCAGGAAGGGAAAGAAATGATTGCTGATATGGTGTATGACAAATAATAATATTCTTGAACTGTTTGGCTTCAACTTTTAATCTTAAACTACTCCTTGCCACCCTTTAGCCTAATAACAGCTTCTCAAAATTTTCAGAATAGGTTAAATCCTCCTAAGAATAACTCAAGAAGAATAGCTTGTTAACCTCCTTCTAAATGAGCTGAGTGCTCCCCTCTTGATCCTTTCTGCAGTGATTTCAGACAGACTACTTAAAGGCAAGGAGATTAAATCAGAACAGAATGGTAGACAAGATTTTGAATGTCCAACACTGAAACATCTACTGCACAAGACCATTGTGTAGACAAAACCTGGTAACACACAATACCAAAGGAAGTTAAACAGCATCAATCAACATTATTTGGATCAAGATCTTTCTGTAAAATGTAGTGAAAAACTGCACAGGCTTCTAAGCAAAGAAAATGAAAAGTTCATATAGTTTAACATATATATATATATATGTTCATGTTTGTATCACTGAGTAGAGAAAATTCCCTTTGACTTCTTGTCATCCTAGGTTATCTGAGCCAAATCTGAGGAAACTGTTGGCACTGCTTTCACCAGGAATATTGAAGAAAACAGGAAGAGTGAGAGTGAGCAAGTGAGTTTAACAATCTTCCTTCCTCCTCCTAAGGGCTTAGTAAATGCTATTTATTTATTTGAATAGTTATGAACTGTGGTATTGCTCCTGCCAAAGAGGCAGAACTTTATCCCCATGTATAACTTAATCAATGAAACATGGGAAACTATGTGTGAAAGGTACAATTTAATATTAACAAAAATGAAATGTGGGCCCCTGGATATTATACTACACAAGTATGTCCTTAAACTTAAGACTAAACTTATTCAATATATAAAATGAGGGGTTTAGAGGATGAAGGATCTTATAGTTTCTGACGTTAGGCAGGTTACTTTGTTAGCTGACAGACAGAAAAAATTAAATGCAAGAAAAGTTCAGTGCTCAAAGGGATTTCTCAGAAGAGATAATCTCTGTATCACAGATTTCAACTTTTAAATATTTGGGATATTTCTGCATTACATAAATAACAACTCTACCATTCTGTACTATAAATACATCGCATGAATTCAAATAAATGTTTTATGTTGTTCCCTCCCTCATTTATACCTTTAAAACTGGGCAGCTACGTTTTATGCTTTTGAGGATGGCATAATAGAATTTGACATTTTCCAGCTGAGGTGTGGCCTAGTTCCAGCTCCATGCTTCATTACGTTGTACTCCCTTTGAGAGGATGAGAAGAGTAAAAATAGCCAGGTTGTTAAAAATGTAAAAAGCATAAATGAATTCTCACCAGATGTGCTGTTCAATTGTCATTTTCATAAAATTATGGTCGTTAAACTTTTGCTTACCATGAAACGCTAGAAATCAATATGTGCTGTGAACCACAGAGGTTGTTCCTAACTCACGAGCAACTCTCTTTGGATTCTCCCATAATTTAAATAAGATGTCCTTATTTAAATAAATCAGAACAAATCAAACAAATATTTAATTAATATTTAATATTAAATAAATGTTCTTATTTAAAATAGCAGCAAAATCGTGTTAATGTGAAGAAAACTAGCAAATACACATTAGACAGTGGAAGTCTGACCACAGACAAATACACACATTTAGAGGAATCAGGAAAAAGAGTATTTGAACACACAAGTTTTCTTCCTTTATTGAAATGGAGTGAACATGGAAAAATGAAGATACAAAAAGGAATCATAGCATCCCTGTAACTAGGAACAGGATATAAAGGTTATAAACACCAAGTGCAGTGCCTAAGTTAGAAAGGTAAATAGTTTAATAGCTTCTAACATACTGTCTTTTTGGCAAGGAGTAAATGAGAGTGTAAGCAACACATCAAATTTGTTTTCCTTATCCTGCTGGGCAGATTCAGGATGTTTTTATCTCACCATCAAAGCAGGTGGTTTTGGCACCAGGTAACAGAAATGCCTCACAATTCATTCAAATCTGTTTTGCTGAGTGCTGGATCAAATTCCAATGTTCAAGCGTGAAGCCGATTTTTTATGGCTGCTCTCTCACTGTAAGATGAATGTAAAATAACTGTTTGAGGAGAAAAAATGGGAATTATGCCGCTTGCAACTGTAAGGGCTCCTGCACATGGGTGACTCGCTTGCTGAATGTCACAGGGAGTTTGGGCTGAAGATTTCTGCTGTCTGAAGAAAAAGTGCTGTTCTGTGCTCGCAAAAGTTGTTACAAACAAGATAGCCAAGAGGAAAGATTTGTCAGCTTCCCTCTGGATGGCAAAAGGTTGAGTAGATTACTCAATATTTGTCAGGTTTGAGGTGATTGCCTGTCACTACACAAGAAGTAACTACTATTGACAGCTCTGTGAGATCAAAATTCAAAGCCTGCGAGGATATGTACCCGAATCACACAGAACATTGCAAAGATCTTCTGCGTTAGGAACCCGCTGGGCTCAGCTGGGAGGAGTAGAAGGAGTGCCCACACCAGCAGGTGAGTGGCAGGGGATGGTGCCTGTCACATCTGTGTTCTCCAACCACATTACCCAGCCCTACCAGAACATTCTAATAATGTGCTGGAAACAGCCTAAATAATTCTCTGTTATGCTGGACTGACATATCAGCTCGTTCTGAGCCACTGTGGACATTTAACATGAAGGTGTACATGCTGTACACCTGCATGTAGATCTAAAGAGCTTAAAAAATAAATTATATGTTTTTTTCTTAATTATTGTTTTCCCTGCACACCTGTATTCATCCTCAGAAAACCTCTGAAAAGCTGACATTTATGACCAATCCCGTGTGTAATCCTGCTCCTATAGCTGCTCCAGGCTAGGGTGAGCCTGGATGTCCTTTGGAATCAGTGACCCTGTTACTAATGGCCATGGATTCTGAATAGAAGGGCACCTGATCTGCTACAAATGCAGAGGGGTGAAAAGCAGAGTAACAGGAAGGGTCACCAAACCCTTGATTAAGTAATCTGGTAAACGTGGCCTGAATGGAAGGAGAACCAGGATTAAATAAAGAGCAGCTGTGAAGGGAAAGGGGGAGCAGCAATTCAAGGGGTAAACTGAGCTGCAGTTAGAGAAAGAGGAGAGGGTGGAGCTTGTTTGATTAAAATAAAAGAGGCCTGGTATCAGGTGAGGGCTTGCAGCTGCTCAGCCGAAAGAAAACCAGGTCTGGTGAGAGGATTTGTTGCAGATCAGGACAAGAGGCAAGTCTGAGAGGAAAAAAAAAAAAAAAAATGAAGTGAAGCATATTTAAGTCTACTGAGCAGAGGAATACAGCTACTAGTCAAATATTTGTCTTATTCCTATGCCTCCAACCTGGAGATTTGGAAATATCAAAAATACAGATGTTTTTATTTGTCATTAGGCTTCAGCATGGACTTTCTCTGAGCATGGAGGTCAACGGAAAAACTCAGATCTTCCTGCAAATGTTTTAAAACTAATAGTTGTCAACATTGGTGAGCAATTTCTCTCCTGGAAGGCGCTTTCAAAGATTGTTAGAATATTAGAAAAAATGGTGTGAAATAATTGCAGGCTCATAAACTTTCAATGTGCAAATACTAAATGATACAAACGTCCACCTCTTATCAGACTTTACACCCGCAGTGTGCAGCCTTATTCTGCTGGTTTTTGAAAGAGACTACTCATGTTACCTTATCACATTAACAAGTCAATTAAAATGTATCTGTATCATCTAACCTTCATTTCAAGTCGTTAGCATGACTAAAATGATCTGCAAGATTTTAAACGCAGTATCATAAGCAATGTTTTCAAGGATATCTATGACTTCAGAATTGTTTACTAGCTAAAAAAGCAAAAAATAATTGTTTAGTTCTGTCAAAATAAGCCCTGCCTACCTGCTTTTAATGGGTGAGAGCTTTCATTATAGAGACAAAGCAAAACACAAATGCGAACCAAAATGCATCCCACAAATCTTGCTTTGGAAAGCGTTACTGAAAAAAAAAAAAATCATACTCTTAAAAGGGAATTAAAGATTTCCTGGGAATGGCAGGGACCTCAGTAAAGATATTATAATGTGGCATTTGATGTTCTAGAGGGATTTCAACAAGTTTTGCATGGTCAAATTCCATTAATAAGTTGGCTTTCTTCCAAGGCTGTGTGTGTCCCTCTCATCTGCCATAGTGCCCTGACTGGAAGGAAGCCTCACCTCACCTGCTCAGGCACATCTCAGCAATTTTAATTGCTTTTTCTTGCTTGTTACAGTACCAAACAGGCTTAGAAAAATCCCAGTACCTTATAATGCAGATTATGTGGGTTATGAGTAGAACAGCAACAATTTTGGTGGTGGTGTAAGAGGATTACAGAGCGTATCGGTGGGGAAATGCCACGTGGATGGATATTAATGATGGTGTGAGGGGGGAATGGGAGGCAATCAATGGAATTGGGCTGTGCAAGGAGCTACTCGGGGAGAACCACTATAGCAAGTATTGTCACTGCAGTGCTCTGTAATGGATGGGTTTTATTCTCGAGCCACGTTTACATTTGAATTATAAATACATATTTACTGTCCCTTGCATTTTGCAAAGCTGGAGTGTGTGCAGGCTTAGATCAGGCACATTCTGAGCCAGCCTGACTCAGTTTTTAGCAGATGACCTTTAATTAGTGGGAAGATATTCTATCCATATCATATTCGTTCACTTGTCTTACTGGGCATTAGATGGCTGCTGTGAAGCATAAAGGATTTTTTTTTGTCCTAATCCCTGTGATGTGACATGATTAATGAGATGAAATTCCCATTTGGAGTTTCCTACCAATCAATAGGCAGATGGGCAGTAGTGGATGTCGAACAACAAGACAGCAGGAGTTGCTTAAGCTCTTGCTACTTTCACAGAGGAAAAATATTCGGAGACATAATTTAAAGGAGCAGATATTATCCATTTTCCACATTTCTCTTCTCCTTCAGTAACTGTTCTTTGTTTTTAATGGACATAGGTAAAAATGCTATCTTATAAGTCATGTTATGCTAAACCAAGTATGTTTGAAAATCTTATTAATTTCCCTGAATTTCACACTGCCAAATGGGTATAACACTGCATTGGCATTGAAGAGCCATTTGCAAAACAGTGAGTCTGATTTTTCTCCACATCCATGTGGATATAAATAAACAGCTACAGGAGAAGCCAACAGAATCACAAAGCATTAGAATAAAGCCCATGTGAACATAAAAGTAGGCCAGGGATTCTTTTTTTTTTTTTTGATACTCCAGTGAAAAATCAAATGCATTTTGCCCACCTTACAAAATACACAAACTTTTTCACAAACTCCAGCATCCCACTCCCTGAGCGCATATTCTTTGATACCTAAGTCGTTGACATGTAAAATGGTTTAAGGAATAATCTTCTGTAGGTTATTCTCAGCGGTGAAAAATTTTGATTGAAGTTGATAATATTGGTAAAAAGTCATGTGATTTTACATCTTTACAGTTTGTCTTCTCTTTCTTGCTAGTAGAATTAATTTATACGTATGGGTAACTTCTTAAATTATATTATACAATTTTACTTTTCTGTGTCCCAAGATTTAAAAAAAAAAAAAAAAAGAGCTAATACCAGATAAAAATCTGAGGAAATAATCCAAGTTTCCAAACAGGAGAAGCAACAGGTTTCAGGAGAGTTCTTTCACAGTCCTTCTGTAGATCCTTATTTTCTTCTGTGCAATACCTTGCTGTTTCTTTTAAATAGAAGTATTTATATTTAGTTATTTTGTATGTTTTAATGATTTATCTTATATTTTCCTCTCATTGCCTCGCTCTCCCTCCCTCTTTCTCAAAGACAAAGATGCACACACAGTAAAATTCATAACACACTCTTCCTAATGAACAAACTCCCACCGAGCACCAAAGTGCTTAATGATGCTCAGCAGGCAGAGTTCTGCAGTTCCCCTATGTGAGCCAATATATAATCACACCACAAGTTAAGATAATATTTAGGTTGCCAAGAGAAACACTGGAAATGTAAGACATGCTGCATTTAAATTTGTCCAAACTTTAGTTCTGTTCCTTTTTGTTTTCATCCAGTGCAGCTGGGGACAAAAATGGTAAACTATATGTGATTATGAAATTAAAATCTCTTTACAAGGCAGCCAAAACAAATATAGGCAAACTGTTTTTAATCAGTTTTCAGTAGCTTGCAATACACTCTATTGCAAAGAGTTTTATATATGTAGTACTTACTATATATATTGATCTCATCTTCTTTTCCTTAGTAGTGTCTACAGAGCAGATGCTGCAGTTAATCAGCTCTGTAGGTACAGTCCCACCTGCAATGAAGTTTACAATTATTAAAAAAAGCTTTTTGCTGCTATCTTTTGGTGGGGGGGCTTAAATTAGAACTGGCAGTTGGAAAACTTGCCATCATGGACCACTCACAAGTACTTTTAGGAATGTTGTTCAAATATGTATCAAATTATTCGTGGAGGAATAAAGCAAGCAGACCCTTAAATGGATGGTGGTAGGGCACAGCCTGATCCCATCTGCTGGAATTGTTCAAAACAGGTGTGGATGTGGCATTTGGGGACATGGTTGAGTGGTGAGCATGGGAGTGTGGTTGGACTAGGTGATCTTGGGGGTCTTTTCTGACCTAAACATTAATATAATTCTCTGATTTTAGTTGACATGTGAGACACTGCGGGTCCCCCTTGTGTCCTCACACAGTTGGGGTTCTCGCTGTTCTTCCCTGGGTGGGCATAGCTGGAGGGCAGGTAACTGTGAGCACTGCTCTGGCTTTTCCTCAGATCCCTATCCTTGTGTCCCCCTGTGAGGGACCCTGGAAGAGTTTTGGGTTTGGTTGTGGTGGTTTTTTTTGTTGGTTTGGTTTGGGGTTTTTTGTGTGTGTTTGGGTTTTTTTGTTTGGGGTTTTTTGTTGGTTGTTTTGTTTTGGGGGCTTTGTTTGTTTTGGTTTGCTGTTGTTAGTTTGGTTTGGTTGGTTGGTTGGTTTTTTTTTCAGGAGAAGAATCAAGAGTCCTATAAAAATTTGGTAAAAAGCCCATGACAATTGAGACCAATCCCTGTCACTACTACGGTGCCATGCCAGGGATCATTGTCCTTGTGGGGAAAGCCAAGGACACATTGGTAGCTACAGAGGAAAATATGTAGGGCTATTGCATGGCTCCTGTGTTCATATCACATCCTCTCTTCACCTATTCAGTGATGCTCCTAAAGGCAGGCAGGGAACAACACTGTCCCTTTTGGGCTGTATCATTAAAACAGACTGTGAGGGTGATGTGTAAGAGCAGCAGTGGATGGGGTAGATCCTGAACAGGGCACAGAGCGTGCATCCTTCAGCTACACACATGTGCATAAAGCAAAGAACTGGTGCTTTGTTGGGTGGTTTAAGAGATTATTGGATTAGATGGCAGACAAGCAATGAATAAGACACTTTTAAGAGGTTTAGTTGTACAGAACATCACACCCAGCTGTAGAGTCCCTTGAAATCACAGAGCCAAGAGCAGGTTTTTCAGTTTCCTCTTTGAAGTCTTGCTTCATGCTCAGTGTTTTCTTCATGAAAAGACAATAGCCATTAGTGTGTTAGTTAAATTGTCAGCAAAACAATTAAGCATACTGAAATGATGTAAGTACATCCTTTATTTATTTAGGATAAGGCTCACATATGCATGTCCACTCGCTCTGATTTTTTCCTTTGGATTCTGGTGCAATACATGCTTGCAAATTGTTTTACACATTTCTGTTCTCTAGATTCTTGACCACATGTGACCATGCAGCAGGTCCACATTCTCATTATGAATGTCTTACCACTTTATGAGCACTAGGGATTCTTTTTTCTTTTTGCATGCTCTAAAAATTACTTCATTCGACTAACTACTGCTAAAGTCTCTCCATTTCACATTGATTTAGTTAAAACACTGCAAGAACCACACAGCTGAAGAACTGAATGTAATAGGCAAGGACGCTTTTTTGTTTCCCCGAGGAATGACATATTCAATTATATATTGAAGCTCTGATTTCCTAAAAGGTTAAATTGAGGAAATTCTGGGATTTCAGTCGTCTTTGCATTTGACGACAGCCTGAAGTTGGATGGGTTCCCAGAGCCAACAAACGCTTCTACTGCACTGGCCACCCAACCTCCTAAAATATCCCAATAAAGGCCAATGGTTATTATTTATCCAGTGCTTGTTCTTTGTGTACCCTACAATTTTCACTGTGCTAAAGCAGACAAGCACACAAATAAAAAAATGTCTTGTGTATTGATTTTTCTTCTATTTATTCGGAGAGCTAAGGTTCAGTTCTCCTGTTTCATAATCATTGCAACATTAGCAGAGTATGAGGCATAATTTCCCCCTTACAGATTATGTAACAGGCAATGCTGATATAATTCTTTTTATGTCATTTCTCAGGACTCACCTGGGATGACATCTTGCAAATACCTTGAGAAATTCTGTATCTGGTACTACACAGATTATTTCACTTAAGTGAGAAGAGGTTTCGGCATGTTCCAACACAATAAATAACTTCCCACCAAAATGGCTGAATGAACAAAGGGTTTGGAACATGAAGTTCGTAATTATCCTATTGATAATTATACACACAGAAATACAGCTCTGTGTGGTTTTGTTTAGAAGGAGGATCTATTCTTATACTTCCAGAGCACTTCTTTAAAATATGAAGCTGAAAAGCCCAAGTTTGAATATTAACAACAATGCCTCAGGTTAAGATGAATATTTATTGAAAGCTTCTTTTGAGAAATGGGAACAGTCTAACCCATGTCTCCTAGATTTATTTTCTTTTTTCCACCACAGCATAGTAGGAAAATACTAAATATTTTAAGGTATTTCAGTAGGCAGTAGGAGTATTTTTGCTATGTAAATATATTTGGAGAGATAAAGATTCTTGCGTTCAAAAGGAAACGGAAGATAGCTGCTTGAGAGAGACTTGTGCTTACAAGGTTTTACTGTTATAAAGGAAAATAAAGGTAGTTGTAAGGGCAAAAACGGGCAATTGCTCTTAGCTTTTGCACCTTTAACAGTTGTGCTGCGTGGGAGAGAGAATAAAAACGGTTTTGTTTTGAAGAAGCTACTTATGAGCTGGCAATTACAGCTACTGCCTCGGGCTCCTGCAGGAAAAAGCTTTTAAGTGCCAAACTCAGCTGAGGTTGTTGCATCACAGAGAGGGTGAGCAGGAGGTATTTCACGGGCAGAAACGGGCTGGCTCTGCCCCTGCTTAGCTGAGGGACTAAACCCCAGCTGAACATCCTTAGTCCAGCGCTGAGCTGACTTTACACCGAGCTTAAAAGGCAGGGCCCACGAGCCCGGGCCCAGGGTTACCCCTGAGGTTCGGCTCGTACTGGCCACGCTCGCGTTGTTCTGCTGCCCTTGGATGGCGGGCAGAGCGAGACTTTGTGCCAACAAAATCCCGTGTGTGTGCTGATATCCCCAGGGTGGTTTGACCTGCTGGGGCTCCCCTTGCAGGAATTCTCTCTGCCCCACAGAGGTCGTGCTCACCCCGGCGCTTCTGACAGGAAAAGTTTAAATATCCATTTTTCTCCTCAGATTTTTTTTGGACTAAGCCTATATTTATGCCTCAGGCATATCAAAAGGCTTGAGGCGTATCCAGTACTCCCCACCACCCAAAAAAAGTTCTTTTAGTAATGATTCCACCTTGTTGTGAATGAAAAAAACAGTTTGTCTGTTCTAATGGGCAACCAGGACCACTTGGTGGGGGGGAGGATGAAGAGGAGCTCTCTGTATTTCTGTACAGTGACTTTTTTGAAGGAATTATCATTAGCTGCCTTAGAATTAACAGCAATTCATCTCTCTTCTCTTATGTGTCCACCTAAAGCTACAGACATTCCCACAGTGTTGTTTATTGTCCAATACTGCTTCCACAGGGGCACTGAAAGAGAAGTTTGTAAAAAACAACCCCTTGAAAAAAAGAGTCCTACTTGTGTTTTTAGACACACAAATAGGTGTCTTGATTTTCAAGTGCATGAAGTATCCTTTGGCTCCTCATAAAGTAACCCCAAAATTATAAGTGATTAATGCTTTTAAATATCCAAAGTTTTTCAGGTGTTGAGCAGATGAGCAAACCAGTTCACGTGGAAGTTCCTTTAAATTAAAAAAAACTCATGTCTCTGTTCTGCTAAAGAGAAAGATATTTAAGATTTGCTTGCATATTTGAGTAGGAAATCTTTAAATATCTGGTACTTTCTCTCCCAGTAGAGGGCTGACTGGAAACTATAACAAACCCATCCCATTTACTCTTTTTAACTTCATCACTGAAGACCTGAAAAACCAGTAAGTCTCCCAGCTAAAACCTCTCCTCATTCCTTTAAAAGGCAGGTTAATACATTGGGCTTTATATTCCTCAAGAAACAAAACCTCTGGTTTGAAAAATTAGAAAAGACTGGCCTACACAAGACTGTCCATGACTTGGGAAACAGGAAAATCTGTAGTGAATCAAACCCAGGCAATGGCAGAAGTTGAAATTGTGCACATCCAGCCCATTTCCCACCAGGTTTGCACATGCGGAGTTGCTAAACCTCATTACAATGTAGCATAAACGGAGGCCTAATTATCATAAGAAACTGATCCAAAAGAAAATCCCATCAACATACATGAAAACGAACTTGATGTGTTTGAAATGCAGCCAACTACAAATTAATTCAACATAGATTACATATACAGGGAGAGAGAGACTCCAGCAGAGTAACTGGCATTGTACTGGTGTGTGTGCCAAAGAGATTCCCTCTTTCCCTGTATCCCCTCCCAATCACTGAGATGAATTATATTTGTGCACCATATGCTCCGGCAAGAAACGAAGCAGTGGTCAAC
Organism: Oxyruncus cristatus; assembly: GCA_013399855.1. NCBI lineage: Eukaryota > Metazoa > Chordata > Aves > Passeriformes > Cotingidae > Oxyruncus > Oxyruncus cristatus. The sequence goes on from VXAY01005517.1 coordinate 647,373, forward strand.
CTCTGAGTCTTGATTGCTGTAATTTCTTTATAAATTAATTTATGTTATGTCTGTTTCCCCTTTCATGACAAGTGATTCTGGGCCAAACTCAGCCATATTGTGGCCTTGTAAAAGACCTCAAAAAGGCTTCTAATTACTGCACCCCTGCACTGTCATTTGCAGTTGCTGATGGCATCCATGCAGTGCCATGGAAGTGGATGTGCTATGGGAATACCGGTGTGGCAGCAAGGAAGGTTCAAAAGATGCCTGCACTGTGTCTAAGGTGAGAATAGCCAGAGGAAAGTTTCTATATACTTCAGGGTCCAGTCTGGTTTTACTGTGAGTGTCGCTCTGTGTGATGGAGCACACAGTGCAGGTGAGAGCAGGGAAGAGCTGACTCAGTCCCACTGCACAGACCAAGCACCTGAGCCATGCTATTTGAAGAAAATAGCTTTGGAAATCCTGTTCCTACTCCGCCTGCTGCTGTGTGACTGAGCAGCAGATATTTGTGTCTTCATGCTGGTGGAAGAACCATTTATTTTCTCTTTATTGCTATGGTCTCCAGATCTCAAGTTATCTGAAATACTGTCTTAGTTGAGTTCATATTGCTCTGCCCTTCAGGTCATAGCAGGTGCCAGGGCCAGAATATTCTCTAAAACACTGGCAGGTGTTTGTTTGAGTGGACTTTTATAGGTCTGAAGCCTCATTAGTTGTTTTCATGACCCGAATACTAATTCAGCAGTGTGATTCTTAGGCTCTGGATCAGAATGCTCAGACAATTCTGATGAATTTCAATCTGAAGGTACTAGTTATCCTTATTTAGAATAATAGAAATAAACTTAATAAATACATTTTATGCCAATAAAAATTCTGTTTAAGTATAGCATATGATTAAAAAAAAAATCCCTTCAATAAAGTGAAGTATTCCATGTCAAGATGTCCCAGCAAAAAATAAATTGTTGGGTCAAGTGGCAAGTGAAAGATATTCAGGATTGGTAACACCTCATTAAAAACCATTTCAACTGCCCTAAGGCAAGATGTTAATACACAGTAATTGTCTGCCCAGAGCAAATCTTTTTCCAGTTACATGAATAATGCAAAGTAACTAAATATACTTGTTTATGTATTTAGCAGATTCACTATAGCTTCAAAGCTAATGACTCATTTTTTAGAGTTTTATGCTACAATCACAAGTTCACAAATAGGAAAAAAAAAGGTTAAAAACACTCTCTTCTTCAACTGCAAAAATAAAAAAAAAGTATGAAAATAATTTAATTAGGGCATCTGTAAAACGCAAGGAATTAGGACTGCTTCTGCATCTGCATTGTTGCTCCAATAAAACTGTAAACAAATAATAGGACACCAGTGATATTAATTTAACCGGTGTAAGTTGTGTGTCTACCACTGGACCACAGAAAATTACAGAATGTTTTCCAAGTGCCTAGGTAAAGTTGTGTGTGTGTGTTTTCAGCATTTTGACAAAGAACATCTGTAAGTAGGGGAACAAAAATTCTGCTAAATCCTGAGCACCCTCAAAACAGAAAAGACAATTTCCGTCTTCAATCTGCCTGTAGAAAAGGAATTTGAGATTTATCCATCCTGAAATAATGTTTCGATCATATGCTTCAGACTTTGAATGTCCGGAAAAAAGGAAGCTTGCTTTCCTTCTGGATTACTGATTTATAAACTATTACCCAAATTTTTGGAAAGGCTAGAATTCTTAACACTGATCCCTAAAATCGATACTTCATGTGGTACTTTATGGAAGTTTTGGTATTCACTGAGTGTTGAAATAAGTATTTTAAAACCTGAGCCAAGAAAGGATGTATCTCTTACCTAAAATAATTTTTACAACAATACTTTTGGCTGCAACCACTTGATCAATGATATACAATTTGTGCATTCTAATGTTGACTGGAAGATGTAAACAAGACTTAATAGAGTGCTTCAGAATATTAATGTCCTATCTGAAGATTTTATTTATTATTCGTGCCTAGTAAGTAGTCAATATTGCTGTTTCTTGTGTGTCTGCTCTACTGTAAATAGCTCAAAGTTATGACCTGTTTTGCAATCTAGAATAAATATTTTGTTTCAGTTGAACAAGAACATGTTGCCACTGGATTGAGTTTTTTCATCAGCAAGAGACAGTGGGTGACAAACACTTGCTCAAATGCTGTCATGCCCCAAAGTATCCCACTCTTCAGAATTAAGTAAAAATTCCTGCTAATATCTGGTGGTCTATCCTGAAAGGCTTGTATTAATTAGCATACAAATAATTATTTATGTAACTGTAAATTGTCTCAGTAAAGAACCTTTTATGCTCGGGAAAGACAATTTCCTCTGGTAACTCCATAACCCTTGAATGGGTCCTGTAACAATCAGCCTCACAGAGCAGGAATCCATAGTGTGGGATGTGGGGAATTCAAATCTCTGCCGTGTTAGCAAACAAGCTGCTCTTTTAATTAGACATCCTAAGCTATATTTTTCACAGCCTATATTCAGAACTTATGATCTAATCAAGTCAGGATTGAAAAAAATAATAGGAGAAGGGAACCATGAAGTTAAGAGTAATGAGACTGAGCAGAACCCAGAGAAAACCATCTGGGTTTGCAAAGGTTTTCCAAAATGTAGACATCACTGCTAGAAATGGGTATCATTTGTGCAGCCTGAAGCCCTTTGAGGAAATGAGAAGTAGCTGTTCTCTCTCTCCTCTTGACACGTCCCAGCCTTGATTTAAAAGGTGTGTTTTGCAGACAAGCCAGGGTGGTTCATGCCTACCCTACACTTGGCCTTCCCTGCTGAGAATACCAACTAGAATGTCTCATCTCCATGTGATGTTTAATCCAGACTGTAAGCCCCTCAGGGGCAGGGATCACATCTTCTTGTCTGTAAAACCTAATGTGCACATATGGCAAAGAGCAAATAGGAAGAAGGATCACAGGCAATACGTGGGGCTAAGTTTTGTTTACCTTTCCAACATGAAAGTGTATTTATGCCACAATTACTTTCTAGAAAACTTAAGCCCAATAAAGCCTGTGCAGCTCTAGTCAAAATGCACACCAGGGTGATGTGATTCCTTTCAGTGCAGCACCATGAATTTTATCAGCAGCCTTTTCCCAGCAAAAGTCTTCTGGTAACAGCATTTGAGGTTTAAAGGCTAGTGAGGAAGACTGAGTCCTTTGTTTTATCCTAACGTACATCTGATGTGACCCTGCTTTAAGAAGACCTGGACAACCTCCAAAAACAACAACAGAATTTAAAGTCAGGAATGACAGAAATGTTCAGGTTTTCAACACTTTTTTTTCCCCTATTTCTTTTCCCAGTCAAAAAGTAGCATGTAGTAGCTGCACGCTGTCAGCAGCGCAGTGCTGAGGATGGTTAATCTGTGAACAGGGATGTGGGAAGAATGATGTTCCTCAGCAGTGTGTTAATCACCTGACCACGGCGGTTAAAAATGGCTTCAGCACAACAAAAACCGTCCCTGCTCCCAGGCTATCACAGGGTGGCTCTGCCTATTCCATTTCCAACTGCAGGTTGTGCCAGAAAAAGCTGGAGTTGCATCTTTAAAGTAATTTAAACGAGCAGCCAGCTTTGGCCAAGATGACAATAAGCGGAAATAATGCAGGTGAAGAGCTAAAAACTGCCTTCCCAACGCAAACACCCTCTGCTGAAATCATAAAGTATGCACACGAGCGCTGGGTTGGAGCAGGGAGCCAGCTTTCTGCCAGAGCTGGCAGCGGAGCAGAACATTATTTGGATCCAGAAACTATGTTAGAGAGGACAACAACATTGTCTTTATGACTCATTTTTGTCAGACTGGATTCAAAACTTATACCAACAAATTTGACATTTCATACTGCTCTGCAGAAAGCAAGGAAAATGAGTCCATGTTTTAAAACAGCAGGGAAGCTTCCAGTGCTACAATTAACTGGTAACATATGCCACTGCTGCCAAGAGGATTTTTAATCTCTTTAAACATTAATGTAGCATTTTTGCTTCTGTCGCAATAAGGCAGCCATCTGTGTTTGAACCTGCTGGGAAACCAGGGATATGTTTACAGAGAGAGGAACAGAGAGAGGCAGGGAGGGAGGTAGACATCCATGTTCCCAGACCCAGCATCAAAAATAACAATTCAAACCTTTTAAATAGTATTATTAAGGTGTCATATAGCGGGAGGAAGATTGTTAAAATGCTCTGACTGCTCAATTTGAAACTGTATGAAAAGATAACCCCCCAACCCAGAACATATTCTCCGTATGGAATATACTTGGTTTTCTGCGTAACTGTGAGAAGTGAAAGGATTTCATTACAGACTTATTTCCAGGAAAATTCTGGGTCTGTGACATTGAAACAAACTTCCTATATGATATCAGGCAACAGTAAAAAGTTGAGTGTTCTGCAAATCCTTTCAGCATGAGTCTCCAGTTTTGCATTTCTTATGGCACTGTATTCTAATAGTTATGAGATTTTAATTTAATTAATTTTTATTAGAAAGTCATGTCCTCTGAGAACCAGATACAAAAATGCAAGCTCACAGCTACCCTCTGTAGACATATAAAAGGTGATGGATCTTGGAAGAACACCAACCCTGCTTTTTTTCTGCAATTTCTGTCTACACTCCTTGGGATCACAACCCCCAACATGTGAACGAGTGTCAGGAAGAGATGAAGTGTGAGGGGTTTGGCCTGGGTAGCAACACTGCACGTCTCGAAAAACTGTAGTCATTGATCTCTTCTGGGTTTGGGGTTGATCCCAAAGCAGTTCAGAGCTGCTGACACGACTGCTGGTGGCTCTAGAGCCAAGGTACCCTCAACAGCACGAGCTGGACCCATGGGAAAAATAGCCACAAAAATAACTGATTACAATGGCATGAAAAACATCCCAAACTGAGGATGGATTCCTGGGAAAGTGCCAGCCCTGACACAGATTACTGTGCTCTTTATGGATTCACATGGTTAATATTTTTAATTTGGTGGACTGACTAAATTGTGAAGTGCTGACATCCAGCATCTTTTGATGAAGCTGCAGGTGCTCAGCACATTTAAAAATGTAGCCACACGTATTTGGGCCCATTTGTTTTTCCTGGCTGCAGCAATTCAGGTGGGAGATTTTAAAGAACTTAAGTGTGCTTTTTGCTGCTGGGTTATTGCTGGTTGCTGTGGATATATTGACTAATGGATGGAAAGGGGATACAGGAGTGGTCTATTGTGTTATCCAGGATTGCCAAGCAGGAGATAAACCCTCTTTTAAATTAATATGTACATAGGTTAAAATACATCAGATGGATCGAGACATAAGTTATAAACCCTGGAGTTTGGATCTTTGGTTACAGCTCCTAATTTAGTTTAAATGTAAAATGGCCATAAATAATAGTTATTTCTCACACAGACAATTAAGTACCTAATATTTATCAAATACCATGTATCACACAGACCTCTAAAGTTCTGAGAAACACCTTATTGCTGCTTTTGTGATTTATTACATCCTATATATGTCCTATTACACCCCATATATTACCTAATGAAAGAAAACCTATATAAAAGGAATAATCTCCTTTCTCATAATACCTGTTTCAATTTTATCTCTTTTTGTTTAAAACTAGCCTGTTCTGAGCCCCTTCTTATCTTTCCTGAACTTGGAATTGGCATGAACTACCTTGTATCTTTATTACCTGTTGAAGTCACCCATTAAAAGAGAAGTGTAAGGCTTTTAACAAACCAGTTCACCTCCCAACGGTGAAGCTTTAACTGTGAATTGTTTGATTTTGACTCACTAAATATGGGCTCAAGTATTTAAGTTCCCTACATTTTTTTGCCATTATACTTCAGAAAATATTTTATCACTGACTAATTCTCTTGAAACATGCTAAGGTAATTCTGTCAGACCAAAACAAGTGGGGCAGGAGAAACTGAAAAGAAGGAGAGGAAAATTCCCAACAATGAGAGTGTTTATGAGCCACCTGCACAGAAGCTGTGGAATTTGTCCAGATGACTCATCACTGCATTTTTAAAATGGTTTTGTCCATCTATTTTTTAATACTTGTGGTTCCAGCTAGATTTTACCTTTGAAATGACACCCTGTGACTACCTTGGAGTTTGTTTTCTGCAAAATATTTGAGATAAAAATTCTGCCACAGCAAAAGAATTATTTAGTCTTATTTTTTTTCATAAACTCTTGCAGAATTCTCCCTTTTCGTGAGCTCTGTGTACTGAAATTTCCTGCATTAAAGCTCAGGGGCAAAGAAAGGATGCTGAGCTTGCTCATGGTTGTCCATATATTCCCTTGCTTAAAAACAAGAAGAGTTTGACTGATATATTCATATGCCCAAAGCTAAATATATGTGTATGTAAACTCATACACATAAACTCAAGTGCACTCAACTAGTTAACTTTTAAAAAGTGCCTTTACTAGATATTTAATTCAATGAACACCTATGGGCAGTAGGTAACAGCCAAAAAAAAAAAAAAAGCTTTTGTGATGGATTTATTAAGGACCCAAAAATTAACTTAGAGAAAAATACTGATAATAAAAAGCAGCATGGAATCTGCTGATAAAATAGGTATTAAAACTTAATTCTCTTCTAGAATTTTCTTCCAGGAAATGCCAGTATTCACTCCACAGCAAAAAACCCAACAGAGTAATAACAGTCTGTAATCAACAGAGGCAGAACAGAGAGGTTGGGATTTTAGAACAGAAATCAATCAGGTTGGCCGGGTGTGATTTGTTCCTGTTCAACCCAGACACCTTTTCCATCTCGTACCTGAAAACTGTTTCCATGAGGACATTCTCCATAGTCCTCTTCAGGACGGGTTGATTTTTGCAGGCCCGCAGTTCTCCACATCCTCCTTGTCTTCAATCCCACCCGTGAGCCTCACAGCCAGATTCAAACATTAAAATAACTGCTGGTAGCAGGAAGATTTCTGCCAGACACCAAATAGAAACCAACACAATGGTTGGCAGTGAAGCAAACTTGATTAAATTAATTCTCTTTTTTCTTTTTGAATTTTTCAGCCTTGCTGAGACCAACCTTCCTTTGATAGCAAATGTCAACAGAAATGCTAAATAAATCAGCACGTTAACTTTTCAAAGACAAAAAAAATAAACTAAAACTTGAAATTTTGGATGCAAAAAATTGCTAAGAAGTTGCTGATCTCTCGCAGAATAGAATATTACAGGTGTTCATAATACCCTCCCTGAAGGTCCATCTCAGTTGCATGGTTTTATCTCAACTAAGTCTGAGTTCTTTGATAATTTGTCAAACGGAATAAGTCGATTTTCAACAGTCTGCTTTATCAATTGCTATATGTACCTCTGGATATCTTAGTCAGGTTTACCAGGTTTTTTTTTTTTGTTGCTTAGAAAGATAACAAAGAAAATGTCTGTTGGTGTTTTCCTGTTTAATTCTACCTATGCCTTGTCCCAATAAATGTTTGATCTCTCTGGATGCAAACCAAGACAATTCAAACAGCCCAGACCATCTTTATTGTAATAATAAAACAGAAGAATCAAGATTTCTAATGACAATTACCTGTGGAATTACCACCTCTGGTTAATCCTCATTTCCCTGCGTTACCTGAATCACCATACACAGGTCTCGTGTTGGGTAGAACAACATCACTTTTCTCTCAAATAGGTTTCCACATTCCATCAGACAAGGTGGTTTAGGAGGACAGAAATGTTTAATGGATATTCTATTGTTAAACACAATCATGAATACAACTGACAGTGGGAATAGACTGAAATGATTCAAGATAAAGTGCCTATTTTTAAGTTTTGGTCAATGCTTCTATCAAAAACTAGTATTGCTGGCTCAAATATGAATTCTGAGTATGAATTAACTGCTCTTCTGATTGGAAGTTTACTAGTGCCATCTCACAGAACAGAACATATAATCTTATCTCATGCAGGACACTTATCAACTGCTACAAATATCACGTTCAAAATCACTTCTCAACCAAAATCAAAGTCCGTTCCTTCTGTCACCAGTTCTCCACCACTGTCCGAGCTTTCCTTACACACAAATCAAAGCGATTTTCCCCCTCTCTCTGGATCAATTTCCTCCCACAATAAAAATCAATTCTCAGTCACTTTGTCTTCTCCAGTCAAAGTCAATTCCCCTCATGCTGACATACATATTCAAATGTCTCGCTCTGTAACTCAGCACCACTTAGTGCCTGCACCATCAGCATCAATCCAACCCACAACCCAGTCTTTATGAATTGATTTGGTTTACCCACAGGCAAGCAAAATTATTCCCAACTCACACTTGCTGGATCAATCTCCTCATCCCAGCTTAAATCTGTTTCCCCTTGCTGACCATCCCGTTCCTGCCTTCGTCACACAGAAAAGTGTTTCCACCCTGCCTTGTGCCCCCCAGGAGCTCTGCTGTCCTTCTGGCACATGCCTTTTGAATGCCTTTTGAGTTTTTATTCCAGCTTTCCTTGCTCTTTTTCCTTGTTCCAAACTGGTGGAAGTCCAGGAATATATATTCCATTCTTCTTTTTTTTTACCTCACACCTGTGCCTGGGGTCTCTTACACAGTACTCCTTCCCAGTTCAGTAGTGGTCCACTAAATTTAGTTAAATATAAGTTCATTGGATCGAGGAATTAATTCTACCTGTACCAGTTATTTCCTTTTATTTAATCCCTTATTTTGCTCAAGGTGTTACTACTTTCTTACATATCATTATTTTCAGATTTCAATACATATTTCTTGGAAACGTGTCCCAGTCAGTATAAATTGTCACAATTCCATTAACTGTCTTCTCTGAACATCTCAGACCCAATCCTTCCCTCTAACAAATATTTGTGGGATGTCATTTTTAAAAAGTGGTTTACAGATGGACTCTGAAGAAAACCCACCCACTCATCATATGTCTCTCATAGCGTTTTTATACCTTTTGGTAAATTTTCTTCCAGACTTGTCTGATTATATTTTGAGAATGATTGTTTTACAGTTCAAGAAGAAGGAAAAATGAAAACATAAGCAAATATTCTAAATAATATCCAACCAGAGTTTCATATCACGCAGCTTTTTGAGTAAGACTTCAGCTGGGGGTTAGATGGATAGGACAGGAAAGTGCATGCAGAAAACAGAGATCAATATTCAGGTTTTGTTGTAAAAATATTAGATGTTATATTAAGACTGTCTAAATCAAATTATATGGTCTGATGACATTCACTTGAATTAATTTCAATGCATAAAACCCCAAGAAATGCAAAGGTAGTGTTAGGTTGCTAATGTAATTTGCTCCAGATTTTTTAGACAAAAGTAAAATTCTGTGACTGGCATCATTATGCTTTTGTCTCAGTCACTTCCACAATGCCAGGCTCCTTGATACATCACTTCAGAGGACTTTGCTTTTTCTAGCAGAATAAACAAAGGGCTTTCAGTTTTTTTTTTTTTTCCCCACAAAATAAAATTTGCACTGTTTTAGGAGAAAGTAATATTATTTGTTCACGATTGTCCTTAGCTACTGCCCCTACCAGCATTTCAAAATTGCAGTGTTATTTGTGTGTTCTGTTTGTAATTATTTTCTGTGCTAAAAAAAAAGAAGGGGAAAATGATTGTGAGTGCAAACAACAAAAGAGGGATTTTGCTGGCATGGAGCAAGTCATGGCTGACTGCTTTCCTGGAAACCCAGAGCATGAGGGTTCCAGTTCCATCCTCTCTGTAAATGTATTAGTACCTATTGTTTTAGCACCAGGTGCACATGTTTGTCTACAAATTATTTTCCTTCTGAAAGCCAAAGAACAAAAGCCAAAAAAACCCCCCTAAATTGGAAAATAACCTCATCCAAGCTCATATCCAGGAAATGCAACACTCCCAGCTGTATCATTCCAACAAACATGAAGACAACACGAGGCAACTGCTCAACGTGCTTTATAGAGACAGAAAAGGACAATTAAATCAAGAAAACTCACACAGTCTCACTGAGGGGTTGGGGGAAGAAATGTTCAAGTCTAATGATGTCTTTGATTTCAGTAAGTTTTATCTAATTAGTTAGCAATAAGATAAAAATCTGAAGTTTCTTTTATCACTTATTTTATTATAGGTCTTGCTGCATAGCCAGAACAAGGAAATTCTTGTGCTGAATGACTGAAAATGTGCTCAAAAGGGAATGTTACCTGCTTTGGTTTTGCCATTTTTTTTTCCTTTCCAAAGACCAGGTTGAGAGACTGCACAGCTGGAGAGTTTTACTCATATTAAAAAAAAAGGAGTAAAATGATGAAAGGAATATAAAAAAAATGAAAATACTTTAAATTTTATAGAATTTGTTATGATTATCTCACTCCTGTCATTCAGATTAAATAAATCCTTGCAGCTCCTTGTGGCCACATTCTAATGACAAACAACAGATAACGTGATCTGGAGCAATTTTGGAAAACATCACAGAGAAAACCCATATCAGGTCCTCGTGCCCACAGTGTTTAATGTCAGAAGTTATAGATAGGTCCACTCAGGTATTGCAAATTTTCTGCAACTCTGCTTTTCCAATTTTGAATGATTTTGAAGACCACCCTGGGAATATTCAGGTAGATTTTTGACAACTTACACAGTCACCCGATAACAGAAGTGAATCCCCTTCACTGTGACAGCCCAACCAGCAGCACCACAGCTTTTAAGGAGTGGGTATTAGTCATGATTCACCCAAGTAAAGATGCCAATTCAAGCTTTCATATTTAGAGATCTTCAAAGGTCTGACACTGCTAGTCCTGCTACAAACAGCTATGAAGGGATGCAAAGTGAATCTGCTGTACCAGGAGAGTTTTGGGAGGGAGGGACTTACCCTGGCAAAGCAGAACAGTGTCAAATATGCCAAAAAAAAAAA
>VXAY01005517.1:658210-677869 GCA_013399855.1 Oxyruncus cristatus
AAAAAAAAAAATTCACTCCTCTGCAGGGGAGTGTTTAATTTAGAAAGGCCATTTCAGTCCTGTGGGAAGTCAAAAGAATACATCACTTTCCCCTGCAATCCCTTTTTGCTTAAGATCACACAGGTAACATCAGCAGAGCAGGAGAGCAATATGCTACAGCTGCCAACAGTGATTTCCACAGACACAGTGTTTTTTATGCTAAACACTTCTCAGAAATCCTCTTTCCTGTTGTGGAGCTTGGGCATGGATTTAGTGTTCAGGGCTACAGGTACTGATAATGTACATTTGATTAACTATCTCTGAAATTCAGTGCTTGGCTCAGTGATGACACAGTTTGAAAACAGCCATTTAGAGAGTCATTAAAGGTTTGTGCCATATGGAAAACGTTCACCTCTGGGACAGTGGCAGCGAGGGAATTGGGTGGGATAAATGGGCAAAGGAGCCAGTAGGTGAGGTTGCTGCTCAGAGGAAATGCAAAAATAAAGGAATGGGAAAAAGGAATTTCCTGAGAAGGGCAAAAAGAGGCTTTAGAAGTGGAATGTTTTCACTTACTTGTGTCCCCAGTTGCTCACCATGCAGGGCCAGCTCTCCTGGGAAGAATGTCCAAGCTCTTTCTCTTTCCATGGTGAAGAGCTCTGTCTAAAAGTCCCCTTCCAGCCTCCAAAAAGTAGGCCTAGGAAGTCCTGTGGGTAAAAGGAGGGGATGTTTACCCTGTCTGTGCTTTGAACCATCTCTGTGTATAGGGGGGAATGAGACCTAGCAAAGGTCAGAGCAAGAAGGCCAAGAGTAAGGTCATCTCTTCTTCTAGAGGTTCCCCACTGAGTGTAAGTGAGTAAGTGAATCTTAGGCAGCAACCACAAATAATGTCCTTCTTCGCTTGCACGTAAACCAGAAAGTAACACTCAGAAATCACTGTTGTCTTCCCAAATAAAATGCGTAAGGTAAAAAACGAGTGCAGAGAAAGGTCGGCTCCAAAAATGTTTCAAACTTGTTTTTCTTTGTGTGGAGGAAATAAGGGAGCAGTGAAACACTGCAAATTCTCCTGAAATGCAGCAGCAGCAAGCATGAAATTAAACCAGAACAATTAAACGTGGTGTGAACTGCTGCTAGAAGGAGGATGCAAATTGCTCACCTGCACATCTGACATTCCAAATTATTAAAGAATGTTGGGAAGGAAATCATCAGTGTTGGTGGTGATGCAATCACCTAAGCATCCAGGAGCCCAGGTGGGAGTAGAGGGAAGATGAGAACAGTTTTCTGCTTTAGGGGGGGTTTTGTCCCCTTTTAAAACCAGCAGTGGGTGTAACAGTATGTGAGACACTAAAGAAAATAAAGAAAATTGAAGAACTTGCTGTATTCTCAATGTATTTGTATTTCTGTATGACAGTCTGGCTCTAAAATATTTAACTTAAATTTACTTCTGAAACAACTTTACCTTATTTTCTATTTAAGGACTGTAACTGGGCCAATATGTGTTACTTGCAACTGTTTCCAGTGCTACATTTTCCTCTCTTAATATTTGTTTTTAGGTATCATTGTTGGCTCGATTTTCCAGAGCTCAAAATGTGGAAATTTCATATTCCATTCAGCACTTTCTCATGAGATATGAAAAAAGTATTCAGAGAAAGCAGTTGTATTTGGGTTTAACATTGTTAGCATTTCCTCTCATGAGGGATATTAAATAATTTCATGCACAACTGCTCAAAATATTTTTTAAACTTCTGTAAACATTAGATTGCCAAAATCTAACATATGTTATGTGGTATTTAATCCTCCAGAGGAACTGAAGGAACAAAACACTTCTGCTAAAGTAATTAATAAGCACCAATACAGATACCTAGAAGCTGTTCCATCAAAATGAATCATATCCTCCTGTAAGTCACACCCAATATTTAGCAGTCTAAAAATGAAAATTCAATACATAAGAATATGGGCTGAAACGAGTGCTGAAATCTTATGCATTGAGATCAAATCACCAAAGCTGTGCTACCTTCTGGTGCTCTCGAATTAGGAAAAATAGGGAAGTTACTCGGAGAAAATTAATTTTGCCTCTGAGAAATCTGGTTTGGCACAGCACAAGAATCCTGTGGGGACTGGCGATTAAGGTTAAAGTGCAGGATAATGAATTATTGTGAGTAAATTAAAAACCAGGAGAGTTCCCTAAATCCATTTCATTCCTAAAGGTATTTTTAGTTGCTGCTTACAGACATGACAGATAATTCCTACGTTTTGTTTTACTCAATTTACTGCATTCGTTGATTCTGTTAAGTGAATCCCACCATAATACCTGGTCAGAATTACAGGACTTCATGTATTTTGTCCTAATATTCGTTAAGCAAAAACAGAAACTCCGGTTGTGTGGATCTTTATGAACAACACAGAATTCCTCAGGGTGCAACAAAAAGTTAGAGCTCCTCCATCTGTATTAAAATCATGGACTCCTCCATGGGTGATGCCACTGGAGGTGGTTTATAGCTAAATTCATCCTCTTTGATATTCCCTGTATTATTATTATTATTTTTAATATTTACCATATGAAATTTTTGCACATCAGTTTCTACTTTATATATCCTAATATTTGTATTTTCACTGTTTAAATTAATTTTGGTATAATTTTTATGACCGCTTTGGATTTTTTTCTGTTTCTCATTTTAAAGTAATTTTTCCAGTGTTGATTCTTGATTTTGTTTTTGACAATTCTCTTAGTACAGAGAGAATTCTCTAGAATACAGAAGTCTGCATGGTTTAAGATGTTATTAATAAAATGTAAGGCCTTAGGAAAGTAAAAAAAAAAGGAAGATAAAAAGCCTTCTTCACAGAATAAAGAATGGAAACTTCTTGCTAACAGCTTTAAATGCTGTTCTGGTCAATTGTCCTGTGTTATCAGAATTAAATAACAAGATTCTTACTGTTCAGTTACAAGAAGTTATTTCATTCAGTTGTCATTATCTGGTCCTCTCTTTGGTACCCTGAATGTGACAGAAATGACATAGAAATTGAAATTTCTTTATCCTTTACAGAAGGTTCCCTCAATTCAATATTGAGAGAATGAGCTGAACAGCAAAACTTACTGTGTCTGCCTTTTTCACACGGGCTTCTGCTGTGGAGACATGTTGAACACCTTGGCAAAAATGATGCCTTAATTTACACTAATGATGCAGCTACTGTATCATTACCCATTTCTCCTCACTACCCTCTTGTCACAGATCTATTCCTGGGATCAAAGGCAGCATCCTCTAGCTGGAGTTTCACTGCTTGCTCTAGGGCACAAATTACCTCGCTCAAGAGAGGTATGTGCAACTTATTTATTTTTATTCTTAGTTGAAGAGGCTCTTAAATATCTTTACCACAAAGCAAAATAAAGTGGCCATGAAATTTGGGCTCGTCAGTGGATTAAACAGGCTGAGACAAGAGCAAGCTTAATTACATAGATGGAAGAATTTAAGATTCACATTAAATAACAGAAGATGAAAATCCCCACGATGCCAAACTCTTTATTTAACAGAGTATTTATAAAACATATATTTAGCAGACACATTTTTTGCATGTCCTAAGCAGGACACGGTCCTGCAAAGTGTGGGTTTGGTGGTGTTAAAGACCAAAATACACTTTGCTATAGAAAAGCATGTGGGAACTGGCTACCAGGCTCCTTTCAGCTACACCACAAATTTACTTCTTCACTAAACACAATACATTTTATAGATGTTGTTATTATTTTTTTTGCTTATTTTGGAAACAACCCGGCCCTTCCCCCAACATAAAGAGCTTTGGATCAACTCATGAAATTCAGTTCAGTTCAAGAACTGTGAGAACAGTGACAGGACAAGGGGGAATGGCTTTAAATTGACAGAGGGCAGGGTTGGATGGGATATTGGGATGGAATTCTTCCCTGTGAGGGTGGAGAGGCCCTGGCACAGGTTGCCCGGAGAAGCTGTGGCTGCCCCATCCCTGGAAGTGTCCAAGGCCAGGTTGGACGGGGCTTGGAGCAACCTGGGATAGTGGAAGGTGGATGATGTTTCAGGTCTTTTCCAACCCAAACCATTCCATGTTTCTGTGAAAATCACCAGTTTGAGAGGAAAACCACTGTTCCCACAGAAGTAAGGCTCAAGAGTTCAGCATTAGACATCTGTTTCACCAAACAGTATATTTTAGCAGTTTTCTAGGAGTGTTTGGAGCCAGCTGACACAATCTCAGGCGTTGGTGGGCAAAGGATAGTCCTGGGCATGAGGTTCCAGGTCTTCTGTTTTGTGCACGTAGGAACACACAAGAAATCAGGCTCCCTTGTTCCACAAGGTGTCTTTCCAGGGTTTCATCCCGTAGCAACTGTTTGTCACAAAGCTGAGGCTGAAATACTTAAAAATCAGGTTCTGAAAGAAGCTGCACAGAGAACTTCCCATTTTTCACAGCTCAGCAAACACTGTCATGGAAAAGCTCTGTTAACGTGGTTCACATACTTGTGTTGAAAACGACATTTAGCTGTAGACACACACACCAAGTCAGAGGTGCAAAAAATTCCCAATATTTTTCCACATAAATTCAGACTGAAAAAATATCATCTGCTAACACAAAACAGAATAAAAAGAACTATCTCTCTTTTTCCTAGGTATTTAAGCTCAGGAACTGTCTAAAAGAGCATTTTCCCCCTCTGCTTTTAAGAACCCAAAATTTATTGCAGTATAGTAGGAGTCTTCAAGGTCAAAGGGTATATAGTCTGCTTGCTGCAATATAATCTGACATGATAAATCACGTACAAGCAGACAGCAGTGCTGCTATCATGAATTTGTAGGAGAATAGAAAATGATTTTTACAAAATATTCATTAAACTATATAGCAATTTTCATTTTTTTGTGTGTTCTGTTTTACTGCTTTGTTTTCTCTTCACAATAAACAATCTTTACAAAAAGCCCCTTCTTTTTCTTATCTCCCCTCCAACAAACATTGTGTCACAG
The DNA here is from genome assembly GCA_013399855.1 of Oxyruncus cristatus. Classification (NCBI taxonomy): domain Eukaryota; kingdom Metazoa; phylum Chordata; class Aves; order Passeriformes; family Cotingidae; genus Oxyruncus; species Oxyruncus cristatus. The sequence goes on from VXAY01005517.1 coordinate 663,160, forward strand.
GGCAAAAGCTTCTGATAGAATAGTTTTAGACACAGCAGGTTGAGGCTTTTTTGGGACAATATACCAGTACCATATAAAAAGGATTTTCATGAAGTATGGAAGAAATGGTGACATATCCATGGGGTTTTTTTGTTTGTTTTGTATGAAAAAACATGTCTATAAAATTCCTGGGGATGATGGCAGAGGATCAGAGCTTTCAGAAACACTTTAATAAGCTGTTCACTCTATTTGTATTTCACCTGAAGGAAGAAATAATTAGAAGGTTGACAAAAAAAGTTACTGAATTTGTTCAGTGCTAAATCCTGCAAACATGTTGGGCTGGTTGAAAGATTAAAAGAACCAAAATCTCCACAGATACAATACCATAATATGGGAACTCCAGAAAGAGATGTTTTACAAGACACAAAAGAAGATCCTAAACCAGCCAATGCCACGACTGCAGGTGGGAGTGGGAGGACATTTGAGGATAACGTGTAAAGTCTTATGGGCAATAAAGACTAATAAATTGCAATAAATACAAATCAAAATGGGAAAAAGACACAGAATCCAGTGCATCAAACAGAACAAAGCAGCTGAGAATCAGTTTACTCTCAGACAGGGTGGGATACAAAGAATCAGAGTGAGTTCCTTAAAAAAAATGAACTAACTTTTAGTTGTACTGCCAGAAGTGCTTTCAAGGTGCTGTGGAAGAAATGACGGGTTTTTATCCCCTCTCCTTACACAACTCACTCAGTGATCCCTAAGGCTGCTGACTTTAATCCATTTCTATGAGAGAGATAATTACTGTTGTTATTATTATTATTATTATTATTATTATCATCATCATCATCATCGTCTGTTAGGAATCTTAACATTCGTGGCTTAAATCCTTTGTTAACTTGTAGGAAGAACTAAATTCCATTTCACTGTCTTTGTTTTCTGATATCCATAGACCCCTCATTTCACACTCTTTAATGTTATTTGCAGAAATAAAGACTAGTAAATGTTTAATTCGTTCAGGACAACAGAGGACATTCCCATTGGCCATTTACCTCTAAAACACAGAACTGAACTCCTCAAAAGCTGGTAATTTAAATAAACATGCAACAAAGGCATTAACTCTAAGATTTATTTCAGGAACAAACTATTACACAAAATCATTGATTCATTGACAGACATTATTACATAAAGGCCAGCCCCACTATCTAGGAAATACCTGCTATTTCTGTGTGAATTATAACTGACAGTATCAGCATTAAAAAAAGGAAAGAAAGATTTGACTAAGACAACTCTATTCCTGTATTTCTGGGATGGCAGGAGTGAAGCATTTATTGCATTTTACACCTTATTGCCCAGATATGCGACCTCAGAACACCTGAGCCACATCACCCCTGCCTTTCAAGTTGCAACATCAAATGCAAAACAAGACACAGGCTCTAGCAGGACACCAGATTATGGATGTTAAAAGCTCTCAGTTTTCCCCAAGAAACTCAGTCGTGGTACTTCTTAACTGAGAAACTATCTTGAGTTTTTGGACACGGTGACGCTTGAAAGCATCATCCCCATGAGGGATGTGCAAATGGAAATGAGATGCTGCTTTTTGCCCAGAAAGCAAACAACTATCATCCCCGTTGAAGGTTTGCTTTTCCTTTTCTTTTTAATTCTTTGGAACAAAAAGGCCAGCTGGTGTTATTTCCATTTCTATTATTTTCTGCAGAGTTGTAGTAAGCCAAACTCACAATTACCGGACATCTAGAGGGCAGTGAGTGTCTAACAGATAAATCCACCAGCGCTGATGATTAGCACTGAGCATTCGAGAAGAAATTCTGGTCATATTGCACCCATGATTTAATTCTTAATATATAATAAAAAATAAAATGCACCTCTCAAACCTGCTGCTATTTTTAATTCCACCTTTTTTTTCTCTGGCTCCAATCACACTCATTATCATCCCTGTGGGCTGCCATTTACAACCGTCCATGATTTTTGTGTCCACTGAACTGGAAACAGCTCAATCCGGTGGTTCTGATCTGCTGAACAGATGCCTTTGCTGTAACCAGGGGCTAACAGAGCACATTAAATATTATTTTAAGTCACTAAACACAGAAGTCTGCAGTAAATGCAAGGTGATATACTTCAGGCCAGACTGACTGCTCATGCACATAGGGATAATCCTTTCTTCAAAGACTGAATCCTCGAAGGACTGGGAGGACCTTTCTACTTCCTGCCCTCAAAATGTGGGTAGGAAAGCTATTCTAAGTCAGAAAGGTGTCAAATTCCCGACAGTTAACATACCAACCAAAATTATATGAAATGTCAGGAATACATTTTTGAAATTTGTAATGGGAGTATCCTGTTAACAGCCAAAGTAGCTGCCATGAAAGAGCTGCACTTGCTATCTGAGATCACCACAGGGCCTCTGGAGAACTTGAGCTTTTGAGGCAGATACTCTTATATTTGGACTAGAAAGCCTTAGGAAATTATGGGTTCAGTGATAACTGCAGACCGAAAATTCATACAAATGCAACAGGAATCCATAAACACTAATCCAGCTCTGCTGCCAGTCTGTAGAACTACATCTCTGCTGCAGAGCTGCCTGTTTCGTATGGAACAAAATGTGTGGAATTTGGGCTGCCTTGGAAGTGCAATGTGGCTGATTTGTTTGCTATACCATTACTAAGAGAAATCCCATAAAGCATTTATATTTTAAATCCCAAAGAGAGGTATGATGTCAGTGAAGAGGTTCCCAAAACCAGAGCTCAGCACATATAAATGGAAATGGAAAGGGAGTTCAACCCACAACACCCCCAAAGATCTACAGGGTAACCTGGGCTTGCATCCCTTCACTTAAAGTAATGAAAAGCAAGTCTGGAATCTGCCTTCTCAATAGAAAAAATACTTTGCTGCAAATGTTCAGCTTTTAAATGTTTGGTTAATTATTGACCAAATCGGTACTTCAGCTACTAATTTGCAAAAGAAACCAAAAGAATTCAAAAGAAGCCATTTGGATTACAGAGTGACCACAGCATGTGGATTGTAAATATCCAGTCTTTGTTCAAAGTAGCCCGATTTCTGAAGAAAAAGCACTTTTGTTGGCCATTACTGCAAAATTCTGTTTTACAATTGAAACCCGTGCCTGTTCACCTGGGAAACATTTTAATACAGAAGCATTTTAAATGTTAACACCTACATAATAGCCTACAGAATGAGCCTAATAAAGGCTGATTTACCACTGTATTTGATTAAACTGTATCTCCATCTGCAGAAGGTGAATGGATTCTGAAATTACTTGGGATAATTATAGCCCACAAACCTTGCAGACCCCTTGCATCAGTCCCCATGCAGTGGATAATGTGGCAGCTCCACCCCATCCCACTGTCTGTGTGCCCTGGGCCATGGAATGAATGCTGCCATGTTATCTGAAAGTTTGGAATTCCACCCAGGGAATCAGTCAATCCCACAAGTTTCCCTCCTGCCAAAGGCATCACAAGAAACTTAGCAAGGGCCCTACATTAGTGCTGAGCTTCCTTACTTTGACCACTGAATCTCCTTTCTAAAAGGGAACAATAGAAATTCATAACAAGCACAAAAGAGATTATGGGTTTAGGGGTTTTTTTTCCCTCATTAAATGGCTAAAACACTGAACAGTCCGATTTTCAGTTGAGCAGGCAAATGTCTTGAACTCAACCAAACAACATTATTTAAAGTAATTTCACCTAAATGTCAAGGAAAGTTTAGCAGATAGGAGGATAATTGTAGATGATTAGCTAATTATTGAATTATTGAATGATTATTAGATAAGTATTGAAATAAATTATTGAAATGAATTATTGAAATAAAAAATCTTATTTAAAATGGACACACCATCCTAAACTCAATGTTTCTCTGTTAATGATGTACAGAAGCTGATTTTCAGACTGAATCAGACTAACATGTAGATTGTATTTTGATATCACATTTTCCAACTCCAGTTAAAACAAAGGAGGCTGGAAAAGATTTGAGGGCTTTTGAGTTCCACTCTGTATGCTGTAGTCAGTCTTCTAGAAAGGACAAAATGAGAAAAAAGGGGCTGTAAAATGTTTTCTTTTTTGATAATGGGAGAAAATTGTCCAGTTTCCAATTTTGTTGTTGACTTTGCTGATAAGAAATCGGCTGTTAATGAAACCTTTGATGATAATTAATTTAACAGCAAAAAAAGTGATCCATTGTCTTTTAATTTAATGCCAAAAATTACCCTTTTTGCTGGTAATTTATTAAAAAAGTCTGTTTCCCTCGAAAAGCCTCTAGGCAATAGTTTTAAAGTCTACAGAAAGTAGAGAGAATAAAAGGAAAAGATTTGGCAAGACACTAATATATATTAAAAAAAAAGGAGATGTTTAGGCAAAAAACCCTTGACAATAAATATCTATCAAATGCTTAATAATTTTCAAATTACACAAGGGGAAACTGTGGGTGCTGCAGTGGCACTTGTGCCTGACTCCACAGCTGCTACAACTAGACCACAAATGTTGATATATTTGGTTCCATATCACTTCTGAAACACACCTGAGTATTATTCCCATCCTAAAAAGTAAAGTAAATCTGAAGAAGATCAACTGGCACGTAAGGAAAAATATAAGGACCATGACAAATGAAGAGTGTGTTGGAAATATGCCAGTTCATGTCTCAGTATTTCATGTGAAGGATGTAGCATAACTGAATTCCTATTTTTAATTATTGTTTTATGTAGTACTATCACTTGAGTCTGAACTCCAGAATGAGTGAACAAGTAACAGAAAATGAAACAAAGCACCACCACAAAATGTAGCTTAGGAGGGACTAAAAAAATGGCTGTATAAGTCCTTTGGTTTTGTTTCCTCCAGGCCAAGTATTGCAGCAGTATGGTTGAATCCGACAGCCAGAAAAAAAATTATACAAAAAGAAAAAAGCAGATTCCATCAAGATTTTAGATTAGAATAGAGACTTCAGTGCCGTGTTCTCTAGCACTGAATGAACTGTGGTCCAAGGGTGGTGAATGAAATTAAGGCTTGAGGTACAGTGTGAGTCTGGACCTGTCACAGCTGAGCTGCTGCTGAAGGGAATCCCCAATGTTTGGTTGAAACACAACTCAGTGGACAATCAAAGCTGCTGGAGAATCTTCAGTGTCCCGAAATTACATATATTTTCCCAAATAATTTTGTTCATTTAGAAAATGATGCTATCACCTAGTGGTTTTCATAGGATACATCTTATTTAATAAAAACCCTTGGTGTTAACTGCAGCAACTGCAACAAAAGATTTTTCTTTTTAACTCTCAGGCACATTAAGGGAGAAACACACTGCTAAAGTCACATATGTTCTATTGTAAACTCTCGATTTTGCTCCAGCAGATGGGATGGCTGAATTACAATAGAATCAGTTATGTGTGAGGGAAACTGCAATTTCTTCTTCAGACCATGTTTTATTTGCCAGAGTAATTGATGCTGGGACTTTTGAGAACCAACAACTTTTCAGCCTGTAGAATCTTCTTAGGCTCTGCTGGTAATGCTGGAGCTGCTCCCTGTGCTGTGAAATGCTGTGTGTGAGCACAAAATGCCTTTCCCTAAGTTTTGAATCCCCCCTCCAAAAAAACCCTATTAATTTCAAGCGTACATAACTTGAATTTACGATATTTTTTTCTATTTTCAAGGTCTTCTAATGCAGGCATTCACTATCCCTGCCCTCCCTCAAAATTCAGCGTTCCGACTTTGTGCTGAGCCGTCTCAGAGTTATAAACTGCTCTGATCATGCAAATCAAGGTGCCACAGGAATGAACCCCCCCGTTCAGCACCTCTGGAGCGCTGTATACTCAGAGCACTGACATTTAGATGATGGGCTGATGAACTTTATTCAAGCACCAATTTATTTTGTTAAAAAACACCAGGAGTTTTCAAGAACAGAGGATGATGGAGCAAACAAGAGTTAAGTCGCTATTAACTGTGTATGTATTGAACCCTTAAGTTTTCTTCTCAAGTGAAATATAATTATCAGCATGTATTGAAGCCCAGAGAGTCAGGGACATGAGGATGTCCTTTGTTAATGCCAGCACAGATTACAGAAAACTACTATAAAAATTACCACATGACTGAAAAAAGGCCCAAGGACACAATGGTTTTCTAAGTGATGTAAAAAATGTGGTAGCTGGTCAAGCCTAACTCAAGCCTAGCTCAGAAAGAGCAAAGCTTTGAAGTAGAAAAATATGCTTAGAATTATTCTAATGTTATGGATATATTAGTTGTGCCAAAACAATAAAGAAAAAAATCAGGATAGAATTGCAGCCTTGTCCGTTCTGATCAAAATCACTGTTTTCTTTTGAAGGTGTTTAAATGTCTTTAAAGTTATTAATTTTGAACGTTCAAAAGTAGCACTTGCACTATTTTCTTTGTTACGCCAGGAACTAAGATAAGCATCTTCCTACTCTGGTGGGTGTTATACAGACTGCAATATTTACTTTTTAGTGCAGTCTACACTGCTTGCAAACTATTTTACTAAGAGTGACAAAGGTGAACAGTAGACAGTTAAGCTAATCATCTATAAAGAACCATATTCTATGTGTATTAGAATCAACAGCAAAGTTGGTTTACCAGATCATAAATAAAGGTACACACAACTAAAATTGGAAAGACAAGAATTATCAATGGTAAATGAAAATATTATGCTGCAATAAATTCTGAAAGTCCAGTGATAACCCAATGAAAAATTAGTGCTTTGACTCTGAAGCAGCTGAAAGGAAAAAAGGGTTCTCTCAGGTGATTCAGTGAGGATTTAAGATCTCCAGGCTTTCTCCACTGCCTCAGCTAAACTTTGGGACACAAAAGAATTGGAATTTATATTTAGATGGTAAAATTGTACTTACTCTATTTCAAATCTAGGGCTACCCATGCATTAAATTCTCCGCAGACATTTCATCTCCGAGATCATGCAGATGCCTTGTGCCCATATTGGAAATTTTCAGGCTTTACAGAATTTGGGTATTGATCAGACTTTTCCATTCAGTATGAAAAAGTGCCTTTCAACCCTAGAAATGAAAGCACAGAAAGGAAAATGCAGCTTTGAGTTTCTGAAAGGGGATACTCTGAACTCCACAACTGAGGCCTGAGTTACTGTACCACGTGTGCCTGGCGGTGACTTCGGGGTGCCCTGCACAAGCAGGGGGCTGACGGATCACGTCTTTCTGGGGGTGACACCTCTGAATAAGTGGGAATAACTCAGTCTGAAAGTTGAGCTAACAGACTTTTGGACAGTAGTAAATCACTGTCAAACAATGAGAGACACGTTGATGGTTACAACTCTTTTCTGTGTTGACACATCGATCTGTCTATCATCCAGCTTGGAACAGAATCCATTACATTAATATGTTTCCACAGGCAAATTGGGAAATTCTGATTTTAATCTAATCAGGGTGGGTTATTTTTGTAAATATCAATTTTAGCTTGTTTAAAGTTCTTCTTATAATAAATTAAATTTTAGTTGAAGAAATGAAACATTTAGAGCTGAAAAGAACTAAATATTAGTGCAACTAAATTAATTTTTATCTTTCTGAGTGATATTGCCTCTGGTGAAGGTAATGTTGTATAGAACAATAATGAAGATGCTACTAATGTCATCTTCAAAACTAGAATATTCTGATTCATGAAGAGACAATGCACCAAACGTTTCAGGTATATTAAAAATTCACAAGAGTCATTCACTACTCCTTCCTCAAGCAGCATTAGCTGATACATGTGTTTTCAGTGCCCCATCAAATAAATAACCACTCAAAAAAGGCATAATTGTATGAATCAATGGAGCTGCCCCTGTAGGCCCAGATGGAGCTGGAAACCATCAAAGACTGAGAGACAGGCTCCTTGAACTCATTTCTAACACCAAACACTACACATTTTGCATAGAAACCCTTTTTTTTTTTTTCAAGTTCGCACCTGCATTTTTGGAGGAATTTGATTCAGACAACCAGCAGAGCATGTGATGAATCTGAACTAGACCTGTGAGAATTCAAGCTCTTCAGAAAGCAGAGAAATGTTTCAAAGTATTTCATGTTTAAAGTGAAGGTTTCTTCTGGTACAAAATAAAACCTAAACCAACTGATTGGGGCTCTTTTCTTTAAAATTTTATTAATGATCTTTGTATTTTCAGCTTAATACTGACCTCTGAAGATCATTTTAGTGCCCAGTCGAGTGCAACTCGTTTCCTTTGAGATCCAGAGGTACAAAAATGCTCTTCCCTAATGCAGGCCACATGCCTAGAACTTGAACGTTACCTTAATGAGAGCAATATAATTGTTTTCAGCTTTTAAATATTTTCATTAATGCCAAGTTCAAATGTGGACATTCCCAAACAAGCAAGAGCATCCTGGGCTAAGGGAGCAAAATAGAAATTATTCTTTTCAATAGACTGGACCACACAGGTAACCTTTGCCATTACTGTGTACTTTATGTGAGTCAGGAGAAGACAGGATTAAATTATACAGTGCCAGGGATGTAGAAATGATAATTTCCTGCTCATAGTGTTCTCTAGACAGCTTCTCAAAAAACATTAGAGCGGTTAGCTACCTTAAAGAAAAAAAAAATCATGTTTCTCTGTATGTCAACATTGTGTCCACGTTTTTATACACTCATGGAGGAACATGGTGAAAATATCTGGTAATTGGTTATAGAATAACAAAAATTATTACTGACTTGTATGTCATTGTGAAACTTGTCTTGATATCATAACACTCACAAAATCATGACAGTTCCATATGAATATTAGCAGATGTAAGGATGTAGACTTTAAGGCTCAAGCAGGACACAGAATTTATCTATAGCCCACAGTCTATGACTTATTTACCTCCACATACACTTCTATCTTTGTGTAAGTAATTTTGCATTATTACATACTGCTGTGTACTTTTGGGCTTGTACCAGGTATATTTTGGATGACAACACAGTACAAAATGCTTGACATTAATCTTTAGGTCCTATTGCTTTCATGGTAGGCAATTATGACAGAGAACACTTATTTTTTCCTCTTTTAACCTAGAGCTGACCTGCCACTGGAATGCAGTTTCCTCTTTCATCATCATTACTCTATAGAAACACTAATAACACTATGTCATGCAACATTTAGAAAAAACCCAAACAAACCCCAAAAAACCCCCCTCACAGACCAGTAATTAGATTATTACTTAGATAATAAAGAAGGGGAATTTTGCTTTATGGCTCAGACTTGGACACAAATGTGACAAATAATGAGACAGAAGTTGAGAGCCTGTGTTTGCTGTGACACAGCTCTACAGACTGCAGACAAGCAGTACTAGAATGAAGTTGGGGACAAGTGACAGTGTCATGCAGAGGAGCACAGCCCACCTGCAGACACTTGTCCACCCACCAGAAGGGCTGGACGGAGCACGGTGCGACTGGAGGCATTTCTCAGAGGCTTAAACTTGCCTGCAAACACTCACCTCGGGCAAGAAACAGAAACAGAAAGCCTTAGAAGCTCTTAAAACATTTTAAAAATAATTTTTAAAAATGGTGGTAACTGTTTAACGCATCCAGGTCATCGGAGTTATTCTTATTTCGTTGCCCTGGCGTAGGGGAGGCTCTCGGTGCTGACACACAGAACCAGCAGCAGGGAGTGATTCCGACTGGGACTGCCCGGAAACACAGCCAGGCAGGGACTCCTGAGGAAATACCCAGGCACTGGTAATCAGCAGGATAGGCACGAGCAGAAGCACCTGATTCCTTGAGGAATGTCCAGGAGTTTATCCTGAGGCGTTTCGTGGTGCCTGGATGTTCGCCGTAGATGCTGGAGGGAAACAGGGACTGTCCTTCCAAGGGAAACTACCAAAATCCACTAAAACTGATGCAGTGAGCTCAGCTGCCATATAGTTCCAGAAATTCAGAGCTTTTTAGCATGGCTAAACCCCTTCCTAGTGGTTAGAGGGAGCAGATATATGACTCCACACTCTCTAATAATTGGAATTTCTGCAAACCTCAGGCAGAAGAAATTATGTCTTTTGCAGTATTTCCTAACCACAATTTGGGAATTTCCAACTCCCTGCAGGCTTAGAGAAATCTCAAGAAAAGCATAAAATTATTGAATTAGTTTTCAGATATGCTAAGCCTTTTAGCTCGCATTAAATCAATGGTAAATGAGGTACATCACATCTCTAAAAGCAGATTACTTATTCAGGATCAAAATGCAGCTTTGAAATATCTGGCAAAAGCATTTTAAAAATTCAAAATATATTAGTGATTAATATTTGGGTAAATTCAAAAGCATTTTGATGGGGATTTTTGTCAGACAAAAATGCAACATGACAGTTTAATACTAATACTACTGGAAAAGATAATAATAATTGCACAAGTAATTTTCAGATTAATTTTTTTGGGCAAAAAATATAAACTACTATAGAAACCTCATACAAATATAATATTTCTTCAATTCATAGAATTCTTTCCGTTGACGGAGGGAAAAATGGGCTCTCACTAATTTATTCTTCTGTTCTATTTGTGTCATCTGAGTTTAATTTGAATTGAAACCTGTTTCAGAAAACTCTCATGGAGTGAAACGAGACAAATTTGAGTGTTTCAATTTTGCAGATATGATTTAGCATTCAAAAAAGCACCTTTACAAACCAACTCATTCTGCTGCATTTTTTAACTTTTGTAAACAGATTGCAGAGAAGGAGCCAATGCGGATCTGGACATCTTGTATGTCATCAGGCACAGCTTTTGAGTTTTTTATTGCATAAGGGATGGATTTCTGACAACACATTTTAAAAATTGCTTCTTATCCAAAAACCGACAGGCAAGAAAATTACTCATGAAGAATAATCTTTGTTCAGGGAGTGAAGTTCCCCCCACGTCCCTTGAACAGCCGAGGGAGTTGGCTGCGCGCGAGGAGCACCAGACGGATCTCAGGGGACAAAATCTACCCAAAACTCCTGCCACGGGGTGTTTCCACAGCACTTTGGGGCTTCCCCTGGTGAGGGAGTAGAGATACCTGAGCTTTCCGTAACCAGGGCTCTGTAACTACCAAATCTGTCTGTATAAGAATAAAGTCAGATTTTTAGATACCCTTCACTGTGCACTGCGCTAACCCCTCCCCCCCCCCATTTTATTGATTTTTTTAACAGTTCTTGTGGCAGTTATATGGATTATGATAGTTAGATAGGGTTTAGAAAATTGTGAGTTTTCACCAGCATACACAAGAGAAAATACTGATGAATAAGTGGGAAAGTTTCTTTACAAGTGTTAAGACTGTCTAAAGAGCTGGAAATGTTTGTTAGAAGCCAGTGGTCAAAGAGAGCATCTCACCGTGGTAAAGAATGAACAGAGTATTTCAAGGTTTGTTGCTAAGGTATATAAAATACATTACATTTGCAATTTACTAACACTTGTATAACTATACTCTATTTTGGCTAACTATCATAATATTTTTATAATAAAAAGCTAATTTCACTCATAGATTTTACACAATTCTAAATTAATGCCATCAGCTGCATCAAGGGATTTATGACTGTCAGGAGGCAGATCCAACACAGCTGCACAAGTGTGTTCAAGAAATAAATGTTATTATGGAATGATGCAGGAGAAAGGTGAAACTATAGTGCTGACATGTGTATGTTATTTCCTAAAAAGGTTCTGCTTTTATCTGTAGTAATGGTCTAAGAGAGATGTTGTAAAAATTTCAGAAGCATTTAAAAATTCTTACCTGATGAGAATTTGAAAAGACCAGAAAATCTAATTCAGAAAGCCATGAATAAGGAAACATCAAACCAAACTCACACTCACTAAGGGTGTGAACAGAATATGCAGAGTTCCTTCCTGTGTGTTCAGGAGCTGAAGAACATCCAGATTTGAGATTGTTCCTTTCCACTGAGTTGCTGATCTTGCCTACACCATCTGCATGACAGATTAGTACCTCTGTTCCCTTGTTCTGGATTTCCCAAACAGAGATCCTGTCTCATCTCTCTTCTACATCATAATACAGTCAGACTATTATGATATTATTGTTACTACAAAATATCATAATAACCCTTCAGCACTTCAAATTCTCTCCAATATATCTATGTCAATTTTGGGGAAAAGCATCCATTTCTTCATGTATTCTATTTATTCCTATTTATTGGTATTTGACCCTGCCAGGAATCTACAGTTACTCTCAATGTATCAGTCAGCACCTGCCCACTTTTCTCCAGCCTCCATCCGTGGTCTCACACATCCAGCAATCCTCTCCTCTGGCAGCTTTCTTTCTTTCCTAGAACAGAAACCACAAATTCCTTGTACTACTTTTCTCTAAATACTGCTCATACTATTAATTTCAAGCCCAGCATCACCTTTTGGTTTATAAACTTGCTGCCCATCTCCAGCATGTTAAATAGTGGAATTAACTTCCACAGAATAGTGCTGTGGCTTCATCTTACCGATTTGCTTTCCAGGCCTCACATAGCCTTTAATCCATCCAACAAATTAATTCATATCTGATGGTCAGAGACCTATTCCTGGCCAAAGTAGAGGTTCTTTCTGTTCTGATCTTGTGTAAATCCTCTGCTTCTCTTTCCTGTTATCTCTTCTTCATCTTATCTTGCACAACCCTCACAAATTTGTTCTCTGCATCACATGGCACTCTTTCGGCTATAGATACTGAGTAAAAATTTACCTATTTTCTCATAAAAAAATAAACATAACATTTTAAATATAGTTAACTAATAACCATCTAAATAGAACTTGAGTCAGACAGTGAAAAAGACCCCAGTTTGAATTCATACACAGTATCTGTTACATCGATGCTAAACAAAACAATGAGCTGAGCACAAAACGAACTTCTTGTTTTCCAACAAATGCTACTTAGATTTAGGTCATAACATTAGCTGAGAAGATTAGGCCTATGAAAACTCAATTTTCCCCATCCAGCAGGAATAGTGGAAAATAATACACAACAAAATAATAAAACCAGCCTTGTTTGACTCAAAAGAACCTAACACTGTGTCAACGTCCTCTTCCAGTGATTGATGGAGTAATATGGAAGTACACCCAAATACCAGCTTTGCTATCATTTAGAAAAACACACTGGAGTCAACCAAGGAAACAATTGTATAGATAAAAACAACACAAAACAAAACCACTGACAAGGCAGGAACGCAACACAGCACAAACAAGTGTGGAGAAGTACAGAGATAGCAGTGATATTCCATTGGCTGCCCAGATAACCAGGGACAAAGTGCTGACAGGGCCTAGCAATGCCCTGGGGAAATGCAGGAGTCAAAGCTGAAAGTCCCAGAGGGCTTTCCAGGCACTCCCTTCCATGATTGTCTCGTTGATAAAGATGTACAAGCTCCCAGGAACCAGGGGCACATCTCAGGTCGTGGCCTCTGCCCAGTGCAGATGAATCAAGGGAAACAGAGCTGGAGAAGGGCTTTGGCAGCCAGAGTTTTAGGGACAAGCATCGTGCCCTGGACAGCTCCATCCCACACACACATACGCTTCTGGTGCACCAGGAAAGTGTCTTCAGGGGTTAAAGTGTGAGGTCAAAGCAGGAGCCTTTGAGGAGTTTTCCATGCAGCAGCCCTTAGGAGCAGTTTGGATGTGACTGATGGACAAAACCCAGATCATTTCTCGACATTTTTGAAGACATTAAAAATAGCTACTGAAACATGTAATACAGATCTATCTATTACGAAAAACCTTACTGAATTTTCAGCTACATATGTAAGAATCTACCTTCTAAGTTCTGTAGCTCATTTATTGAAATGGATGACTTTGGATCAGCACCCCAAAAGCTATGGGAATGGATGCGTGAATTCTTAAAAATCTGCTGTTAGAAACACCTGCATTGTTCACTGCCTGGACAAACATGAGCACACCTGGACAGTGCTCATGGCTAAAGATGGCAATGGCTGATTTGGTAATCATGGGGACTCTTCTGTTCTTGGAAAGCATCCATATAATTTAACAGAGTTTTCCCTAAGTTTTTGTGCTGTCACATTATTATTTTACTACTGCCAGGTTAGGGGAGTGTCTGAGCTCTCTCCTGATTAACTTAAATTTGCTTAAGCTCCAAAAAGAGAGTGCAGTCCTGTGGAACTGCAGACCTTCCCATAGTACTACAATGTTCTTGAGTGGTTTTGTTCCTGGAGAGAAGAATACTTAGTGTGGAAAGAATAAAGTCTGTAAAGAATGCAACAGAACTATAAACTCAGAGAAGTACCTGGAAGAGAAAGGGAACAGTCTGCTAACTGTATTTGACTTGAATGATAGCCTGGGTTAGGAGAGAGTTATGAAGCAAGGCAAGTAAAATGGGAAGGAGACACTATTTTGAACAAAAGCAGAGAAGATATCAACTGTGAGAGGCTGACAGTGAGAAGGTCTTATGCTGAGGACCCAGGTTGTCAGACTCCCAAGTTAGCTTAAAGGTCAGCCATGAAAGATAGCATTTCAAAGGGCAAATATTATAAGGTTGCCCTCTCTGCTCCTACAGCTGAATTAAGCCTCCAAGAGCTCGACTTTGAAGGATAGCGCTCCAGAGTTCTGCCCCAACTGGCCTCTTCTCTCGCATCATTTTTCTCCGTTAGAAGACAACACTTTATGTATTTACTTCAAGATCAGCAATGCAAAGAGCAAAATTGCATACAACCATAAAGAACAAGTGCATTTATCATGATAACTATCTACTACAGAATACCAGAGCAAGAAAATTGGGTGGGTGAGGCTTTTTTTTTTTTTTTTTTTTT
>VXAY01005517.1:677916-875495 GCA_013399855.1 Oxyruncus cristatus
TTTTTTTGTGAGATGCTGGTAGAATCCCGAGAAAAGAGTTTGCCAAAACAGGGAGATTTTACACACTTGGATGTGTTGTAAAAGAAACAAACCACAAATTGGTCTCCAAATTCTTCGAAAGCAGCAGTGACAGCTTTTGCAGCCCAAGGAGATACTACAAAAAATGTTCTCTCTATAGGAGGAGGAGCTGGCAACTGTGGTTATTTTCTTGGAAAATATCTTAACTTTTAAATATTTTCTTGAACCATGAGACAAAACTCATTTAAGATTTGTGTAATTCTAAAAGATTTTCAGCATAAATTGAACTACACTTTCCATTGCAAAGTGACAAAACCCAAAAATCGACTATCAGAAAATTGTCCTTAGTCCAAAAATTTTTCTGATTGTAAAGTCTCCTTTTAACACTGATATAATTCCAAAATATTTCTAATTTAATATGATGACTGCTGTAAAAGAAAGCCAGGGCAAGATCCTGGTCCAGCATAGTGTTTTATGGTAAGTAAATCCATATTCATGAACAGAGGATTTGGTAAGTGATCAGATCACACAGATGTCTTCATCTAAGGCAAAACCCTTCCCTACTCCAGATTTCCTCTGAATCTCCTGATTGTTATTTCTTTTTGCACTTTCATCACAAATTCCATTCTGCACCTTTGGAAATTCTCCTAATTCTTTTTCTGAGAAAAAACGTATTTTTCTTAAACTCCTCCTTCTTTGCACTAACCCCCTGGCTGCATATTTGCTATCTAAAAGTGTGCTCAGTCTGCAAAAGTAGCATGGAAAATTTTTAATTCTCTTGAAATACCTGGCACTGAGCAACCTAAGGGGAAGGAAATTTAGTTTTGTGGAATATCATTTGGCTTTGATACAATTTCCCCTACATTGTACACTAACTCTAAGTTGAAAATCAGTTCTTTATCCAAGACCCCTTCTCCAAAAAAATTAAGCTGCAGACAAAATATCTTCCTATGTTTTTCACAAGTGAGTCACGGATGCCTAAATATTTGGCCCCCCATTTTACTTTATAAACAGCTTTGTTATTAACCCTCAGAGTTTCTGTCCTTGCTGCTTCTGTGAAATAGTAGCACAAGCAAGTAGAATTTTCTTCCAAATGAAATGTTTACTCTATAAACCTGTAACTGCTATATTGCATTATATTTTTACGTTTATTGTTATGAAATGGTGTTATTTGTAAGTATAATTCTGTAATAAAAACAAAACAAAGATTGATGCTGAAAGAGAATGAAATTTCCGAACATGCTATAAAGTTAATCTAATGCTGGAAAATCATAAAAAAGTGCAATTACTCTATTTACAGGTGAAAAGGAAAAACAATTGCACACATAAAAATAAAAGCTTTACTGTTGTAGCAAGAAGCTTATGAATACCAAAGTGAAAGCAAAATCCCTTTACAAACCAAAGGGTTAACCTTAACTGTGCATCAATTTTGACTCCAGTATGGACGTTATTTTAATGGTATAAACCCACTTTCTTCACTCAAAAGTACCTTTGCATAACGAATGTCGTGGCTGTTGCAGGAGTTGCCTGAGCCCTTTCCCATAAATCACACAGCTGCCAACCTGCCTGTGTTTCGCAGAGCTGATACAACATTCTCTGGGATGCCCACTCTGGAAGTACCCATGGGTACTGATGGAAGATTGCAGGTTTTAAACTGCACCCACTAAATACATGCACAGCCTTCAGAAGTGCCAAAGCAGGGGGCAAATGAGATACTTTGGTGTGGAGTTAGGGTTGGACCCACAGGATATTAAACGGGAGGGATGGAAGGGAGAAGGAGCAGTGTAGTGACAGGACACAGGGAGTGGCTTCCCACTGCCAGAGGGCAGGGTTAGATGGATATTGGGAAGGAATTCCTCCCTGTGAGGGTGGGGAGGCCCTGGCACAGGTTGCCCGGAGAAGCTGTGGCTGCCCCATCCCTGGAAGTGTCCAAGGTCAGGTTGGACGGGGCTTGGAGCAACCTGGGACCGTGGAAGGTGTCCCTGCCAAAGGGAATAGGATGATTTTCAGGTCTCTTCCAACCCAAACCACTCTGTGATTCTATGATTATGACTTTGGATTTATCATAGGCTATCTGCAAACACATCTGGGAAGCTCACAGGGTGGAGATTACCTGGTGAACTGTTTAAGAGACTATAAATCAGACAGTCTACAAGAAACATTAATGTTTACTCTTTAGCAGTACTCTCAATGTTGGGCATTTCCTTGTTAGAGGAGCTAGTTTGGGCAAGTTTCAAGGAAACCTTTGTTGCTGCTTACTAAAGAATGAATGAAAATAACAAACTATCACAAAAATCTCAAAAAATCTCAAAGGACAAAGAAAATGCCTCCATGTGACAGGACAGTCATAATCAAGGAAACAGATAAATTATGGAATCAGAGTGTCATGCTGGTACAAGGGTGACTTCTGAGTCACATCCCTTCTCTCTGGAGTGCACTTGTATGGCCTGAAAGAAAGATAAAAAATAAATTTACCTCAAATTTACCCTCAACCTACACATACTAGACAAAAAATAAAAACTTCTCTGAAAAATTTCTGGAGGTTGGGTACCAACATCTGAAATATTCATCAACCACTGACTTTTACAACGGCAAAAGAGCTGTTGCTGTAGCCAGGGAATTTATTTGTAAGGGAAGATCACATCTCACCCACCAAAGTCAGACACTATATTCTCCTTTTGGAATCAAATCTGCAAAAAGATAAGGAGGAACAATATGAAGCCAAAGAAAAACTGTAAAACTGGTGGAAAGAGCTACTTCCTGAACTGTAGTAATTAAAAACCTTCACATATCTATGAAAGAAGGGACTGGATAATCTTTATTATATGGTAAGCAAGGCAAATGGCAGATTGATATCCCTTGGCACAGGAATACGCTACTAAATATTTGAAGACAAGCTGTGACTTCAAATATCACATCCAACTGCAACTTTAATTTTTTTTTTTGCAGAAAAAGCAACTCATGCTGAGGAAGATATGGCTTATTTGAAACTTATTTACTGTCATAACAGATGGTGAAGACTAGAGAAAATATAAATGAAAAATATGGGGGCCCAATAAATGTCAAGGCTTCCAACTTGGTCTGTAAAATTAAAAGAAAAAAAAAAAAGCAAAACAGAAAGAAGCTATATCTATGCAAGATACAAAAACTTAACAGAATAGATTAGCTTTTTAACATCTTGGAAATAACCATTTTTCTGCCTACACAACGTGAGATTAAAAACTGCCCTGATGTTACAGTCACAGCCATCTTGAAAATGCTATCCAGCATGATCTGTGCAGAGTTACCATTATCAGAGTTCCTTTTCAGGTATTTACCCCCAAACCTCTGGTGCACTATGAAAATTTTATCAGTTACAGCTGCAATGGTCGAGACAGTTTCCTTTGAACCCATGTGGCAGACACGGTAGAGGGTTTGTTGACTGTGTAACTCTAAGAACCACAGCCTGAGGAACCAGGTCAGAGCTCAAGCCAGACCTACAGATCAAGAGCCTTCTCTTGGCAGGGAATTTTTCAGGTCTGGGGTTTTCATTTCTAAGCAAACCAAAATTACAACACAGCAAAATCTGCAAAGGAAAACGATTCTTTATGCTCAGCCCTCTCTTGCCCTCACTTCAACTTCTCCGAACTTCAGAGAAAACTGAGGACTCTTAGGGCACTCTAAAAACCATCTGGCATCCCATAAAACTCTACTTGGGAATCTCTTCACGGAAAGGGATCCTGGCATGGTGCATCCTTCCTTGTTTTCTGAAGCCTGCAGGTGAAATGGGAAACGCTGAGGAAGGAACCATCTCCATTCACTGACAAAGGGAAAGTGTGTTTGCAAAGTTCCTGCAGCTGTTATTGTCTTGGCAATGCTTTTGTTATAAAAAGCAAACAAAATTAAGGCAGAACTAAACCAAGGTGAAAATGATAGTCACGAAAATCTGAAATAAATTGCCAATGTACAGTTATATAATGAAGCTGAACAATTCCATACCTTGTTGTAAAGCAGAGCTCTACTGCACCATGGACTAACACCATAGTTCACAGAAGAGGACAAAACCAACAGCAGAATGAATAGACATTATTCTATATTTTGCTTCTCTGTTGCTGTTTTATAACACCTGGATGGCTAGAAAGTACACCCTTAATATCTCATTCACTAAAATACTTCACAGCTCATTTTGCTTTAAATCTAGTAATGAATTTCAGAACGTGGTAAGAAATGTAGTATTAAGCATCCCATAATGGCACAAAGAGAAATAACATTTTGAGTGTACTTTTATACAGTTTTCCTTAATGAAGAACAAGGAAACACACAAAAAAATATTTGAGTTTTTCATGCTGCTACCTTTTATGTTTTCTGCGCATTGTATGTGAATGCTGTCCTCTTGATTATGTTCTCTGAAATACTTGTTTGAAGTAAGATACTTTATTTTAATAAGTGGAACAAAGCTTTGAATAGCTTGGTTCAAAAAACAGTTTTAAATGAAAGGAGCTGTTGCTAAGCACAGGGATCTTTGCCAAATACTTTTTAAATGGTTTATTGTGCCCTAGCAATCCTGAGATTAAAAACATCTCTTGAATTACAATGACACATCAAAAAATAAAATTAATGTGGGGGTTTTCATTACAAGAACTGAGCCTCTGTGTGTTATTCTTTCCATTAGATAAGAAAGAAACGTACTGTGGTACATTGTTTTTGCTGTCAGAGTGAGCTTTTAGGCAAATATACAATATCACACTATATCCCTCATGGATTCAATCACGTACTGTACAAGTTCTTCTATTAATTTAACCTAATGCTGTGGATTTAAGGGATAGACTGTATATTTTCTCATATTTTTCTGTACTGGGGATGAGTTATTTTTAGGCTCTGTAAGTCTGCATCCAAATCAGAAGGTTGCATTGCCTCATCCCACTACAAAATGAATAATAGTGTTGCCTCACTCCGTAATAAACATCTAATTTTCCACGGTTCTTGCAACGTTACAAAACAACTTTTTCACCAAACTCTGATGCTGCAATACTGCAGATAATACAGATCTCATTGCCAATGAGAAACATGAATGCTGAGTGCTGGATATTTTAGAGAAAAACCAAATCAATAGCATTTCCCAGCTAATAAAGATGTCTGAACCTGTGCTCTGAACAGGGCCGGCCTCAGAGCGCACAGATTATGATTTAGGATAGGGAAAAGGAAGTAGCAAAGACGACAGAGAAAGCAGCTGCTAACTGACTTCAAACCAAGCTTGATTCCCACACCCTGAAATGCTGTTTTATTTGGTATCTGGGGCGCTGTGAATACACGAAAAATCAAAGACTTACTTCCGGATATCTCACGCTGGATCTCAAAGCAGGACATGCAGACTGGTGGCATTTTCCTTTAAATCACTAGTTTCTGTGTTTTGCCCAATATTTCGTAGGATAACAGGGAAAGGCAGCACCTTGTACCTTGCCAGACAAGACAAGTACATTGGGACTGTTTGGCTTTACCTCACAGGTTTTATTTGTCAACATACACTTACCCGCTTTATTTCACAAGAGCAAATTAAATAATTTATCTGCAAGTCATAGATTCTGACAAATTAAACCAAAACACATTGTAGATATTAAACATGAGCAAAATCTGACCTAGGAAAATTGGAAAGCACAATAATGAGTGGAACAAGTGAGTCAAATTATATTTATGTTGTTACTCTCACACATAAAACCTCCACGTACTCAAATAACAAATGCAAGCATATCTAACTCAAAAGAATTACAGTGAAATCCTGCCACTTTCATATACTTACCATTATAAAGGTAATTATACAGGTATTTATTAAGCCCAGAACATGCCTCTCACAATCTATATTATAGTACTGTTCAGAATCATCTGCTACAACAAAATTTGCCTGTAGTCTACTACAGTGGGTTCTCCTCTCAAAAAAATAAGGGTTTCACATTAATATTGTCTAATTAATATCAATATTAATTAGGTTAATGTACAACTAACATTGCACAAACTGTGCAATGACTGTCATGGGGTAATGTCAGAAGGTTGTTTCACACTCCCAAAGGCACAGGAGTCAAAGTGCATACAAAAAACTTTAAAAATATATAAACCCAAATTTTTGAACACAGATATTAAAGATGCTGTATGTTGGTCAAGTTGAGAAAGACCTGTACAAAATTTTGAAGACACTACATATTTTAACTAGAGACACTGTATGGATTAACTTCCCTCCTCCAGGGAGTGTTAATCCACTCAGAATTAGGATTCTCACTGCCTTCAGCCATACAGGACTAGGACCCCCACCCTTCAGCTCCTCAAGCCCACTCATCTCACCGGGAGTTCAAAGGCAGTGAATGTCACCAGGAAAAATATCCCGTAACAGCCCCATTTGATTCCCTGCTCCGATAGGAAATAAGAAATAAAACAGTTTAAAAATGAGTCAGATCCCTTCAACCTCCGCTGAAAGAAGAGCGTCACAGTTTATAGTGCTCAAAAGGTGAAGAAAAAAATATATAAAAAAAAAGATGATAACAATTACAAACCTTCACACACCTCTCTGGAAAATATACACTTTTCTGGTTTTCTTTGATAATACCTCGTAACTCAAGGAGAATACATGGTCTCACATAAAACATCCACCTACCAGGAAAGGCATTTACTGGCCTCCGAAGGCAGCTATCACCCAAACCAAAGTGCACCATTATTTGGATGAAGATGAAGTGACTTGCCATGACGTTGTCACTTGCAATGACTCTTCGTTAGCAGTCAACATTCAGTAACACTCATTAAGTAAATTGTGGAGGCTTTGGACGTGTGCACTGGAACTCACAGAACGTGGCAACTGCACTGGTTCCTATTTAGTTCTGTGAATTCTACTTTATTCGCTCCGAGAGACATGCGATATAAAGGAACTCCGAGCTAATGCTTTTCTCATTTCCAAAAAATAACTGTGTTAATAATTAAGGCATTTCCTCGTCGTCCTGACTTTAGAAGGAATTAACACAACCGAATAAGCAGCATTTCTCGTGATCAAATTTCCAATATTCTCCAAAGCATGAGCATTATTTCCGTGTTTGAGTTTCCTTATGACAAGGATCAGACTGAAATCTATCCAGGCATAAATATATACATAAAGTTTATAAATACAAGAAAAAAAGCCTGTGTTGAAGCAAGTAATTTGAAAAAGTTTTGCAAATGTTTAATTATTAGAAATATCAGAGTAAAATGCATGTGCCTCTGTGTTTCTAAGAGCCTAATAAGAACAGATCACCCATCACCCATGAGTTACCCAAGATAAATATTTCTTTCTAAACCAAAAGTGAAGCTTTTGGGGGACAAAGCATGAAAATGGAAAAATATGGAATAACTGCTGAGATTTTTTAGTTCTCAGGAGGAGATTTCTGTTAAACTGTCCTTATTTCAGACAGTGTTAGTTTTATATTATCTCCTCAAGTAATATGGTGGAATCTTATTAGGGTACTTGGCTTAGAGCTTATTTTTTAAATTGAATTTCTGTTATAATAAACTCTTGCATAGATTAAAGCAAAATATTACAGCAGTAGCTTGTAGATGATGTTATTTCAGCGAAGAAATGTCGTAGGCTCAGAGTTTAATGTTTCTCTAATGACGGCTCTGTTATTTAATTGAAACGGAGACATTTGTGCTCTTTGGCAAATGCCATTTTCACTAACGTTCGAGTAAAAGTAAACACGCTTTGGGTTCTGGAACCTCCTAAAGCCCTTTAATAAGCTGAAGACTGAAATTTCAAAATTAACAATAAATTGAATTAAGTTTTCAGGCAGCGAACAGAAAACGGGTCCCCCCCGAGGGCTCCACCTGGCGGCGGGCGGGGGAACTGCGGCGGGAGCGCTGCTGGGGCCGTGCTTCTGTCGCGACAGTGCGACGGCGGGGAGACATTTGAACACAGCTAACGATGGGTTAAACACAGCTAACCATGGGTTAAACACAGCTAACCATGGGTTAAACACAGCTCACGATTAATTAAACGCAGCCGCGGCCACGGAAACACGAGGCTGTGCCACGGATCTGCCGTGTCGTCCCGCTGAGCCCAGCTCAGGGCACAGACTCCCAACTCAGTCTGGTTTTGCTCCATGGTAGACCTCACTTCTGCTTTTGCTCTCTAAAATACCTACAAATACCTTCTTTTCTGCTACAGTTATCCATATTTCAGTATTTACATCACACATACCCTTCAGAGCCATTCCTTCGTTCCTGACCCTTCTACTGCATGACCTTGTCTCTGTGGTCCCATGGGCTTGGATGAGACAACAGGTGACATAAAAACACCCAGGGTCTACCTTCTAGTTATTTCTAAGCTCTCACATGCCACTTGTTTAATCTTTCAAATGTCTGTATAAATATATAGTCTTTATACAATATATAATATATAATTTTAAAAAAAGTAAATTTAGCATTAAATTAGCTCCAGAACATCAAAATATTCTGGTTAGTGAACATAAAGAGACCAAATTTGGTTTATTGCCTTTGAACATGACGACTACAATTCTGTAGCATTTCCTTAGACAGTTACTAAGCAGTATTAATCTACAAACAACTCATATACACCTGTAAATACAAGTCTGTTACGTGTAACTTGACAGGACTTGTATCTGGTATATACTATAAATTGTTCAACAGTATATTAACTGAAAGTTATTAGTCCCTAAATGCAACATTCACTATGAAAGTGACCTGTAAAGCAGTTTCCCTCCTGCCAACATTTGTTAAAACTCTTTGGGAGCAGCATTACAAGATCCAGCTGAAGTGTCTTCATGTTTTTGAAGTGAACAATTCTGGCTGCTTTGTTTTTCCCTACAAGCATTAAAGGATCCTTGACTTTTCCCTGCCCTTGCAAAGCCTTCCAAAACAACCCACTGGTTGAGTTTACCTTTATTGTGTGGTATAGAAAAGAAATTCTGCACCCTGGACCCCACCACAAACAGATGTGGGCAGGGAAATATTTTTACCATTGTTTAGGCAATTACAAGAAAATAAACACTTCTCAGTGACTCAATCCAGACTATCCAGCTGCTGGAACGATTGGTTCAGCGGTGCAGAGCTTGGGATGGTGCACTAGTCCTGGCTGGTGACTCCCAGCAATATTACAGTCCCCTGTTTATGGATTCCTGATCCATTTTCCCAGGCTCTGTCTATGGAAATCAGATTGAAAGCTGAAGATACTGTATTGTAGGAACACATTTCAATCTAGTTTTTCCAACTGCTTTTAAATCTAGGGATTTTAAAACAACTGACTTTCTCAGTGAACAAGTGAAATAAATCAAAAAGAAATCAGTCACTAAAAAGTACTAAAATTATTTTAAATATTTCCCTTAACCCACATTGCCTAGTGACACAACATCCTTCTGCAGCCTTTTTGTGCCTCATTTCCTTGCTTTTCCTGCATCTTTCCACACTGATTCCATACACTCAACTGAACTGATAGCTGCTTATCTGTCTGTATCTTGTATAAATCTTTGTGAATTTGGCTGCGTGACCTTTTCATGGCCTTCCACTCCTCTGCAACAGAGGAACCAAAGCCTGTGCTATCCCTTGGCTGCATGGTCTTTTCTTTTTTCCAGACCATTGGCTTATAAAATGAACAAAATTGGTCCTAATACTGATGTCCTGTAGCACTCCACTAATCACTTTCCTCTTTCCCAAGCCACTACCCACTCACAAATACCTCTGTCTTTGATGTCTCAGTAGGTAATTTATCTATTCACATACCTCAGCTACTATAAAGCATCAAAATTACAGACCTTGCAGATTATTCTTTTGTGTTTTGCTCTACCAGTAGAATTCCTAAATGCCAGGAAAATTATGTCTATGGACCCAATTTACCTTGTTACTGCATAGCAATGATTTGCTAAACATAATCAAATTTTTGTGGCTGCCTTTAACTGTAATATTCCAGGTGCCTTCACTGGGGCCTGGTGTAAAAATAAATGGAGTAGGAAAAAAAAAAACTAAACACAAAGATCCTTTTGTGCACTCATTTACCAACAGAACTCAGGTCGTATCATGTCTCAACAGTTCTCCTGTATGGAATATTAAAAAAACCCCAAACTAATGAGCAGTCAACATAACCTCTTACATCCAGACAGGAATGTTCAGGCATGCAAATCCATGCATCCTCCTTTTTGATTAGGACTTCATACAGTGACCCAATTATAGCAATAATATATATCTATATTACTCTGGAAAGGATTCTGTTCTACTCACAATACAGTTATGTTCTCCCCTTACTTCAACTACACTTACTTTCCTTGTTCTAGTAGTAGCTACAGCAGTGTTTCAGTCCTACCAGCTGTATTTCCCACCAATTCCCTTGGGTTTATCCAGTGATTTCCATGCTGCATTTCTCCAGCAACGTGGCAGAACTAGGCCCAGTCACCGGCTGGGTTGAGGGAGGGAGGTGAACAGGGTTCACTCTGTCCTTGGCACAGGCTGGTGGAGCAGTGTGTGTGGATTACTGCCTCCCTCACTGTTCCAGCCTATTCTGCAGGGCCTTAGAGCATTCCTTAAGTCATGATGTACATCTGCCTTAGAAAACCTTATAACATAGTCTGTTGACTCTATTAATGGATATATTAGTCTATAATAACAGTCTATAAGTCTACATTATTCTCAATTAATAGTTGTCTAGTGTTGTAACATCACCTTCACTAAACGAAGGGAGATGTGCTGTTTCTGATAAGGACAAAGCAGGTGATCCCGGAGAAGGAACCTCTGTGTTTTCCTTGCACTCACAAGGTCTAATTTTCAGAATCTTCTGCCCACCACACTTGTACCTCTTTCCCCACACAAGGCTTTAAGTCCTCCACCAAAAGACAGGACCTGTGTTTTCCCTTCATCACCCATCACTCTCCCAGACTTGCACTGTGAAGCCTTCTTAGGGTGCTTTCCTGGGGTTTAACTACATGTGGGCATGAAAAAGGAGCGGCAAAGGAAAGTATTCCCTCTGCTCCCACACCCTTGTCTCCCACCTGCAGTGGCAAAGTCCAGTTTGCATCCCGGGATATCTTAGGAAAGTACAGCTTCTTCTAGATCTCACTTCATCTGAGAAGCAGAGAGTGAGCAGTGACACCACCTCATGGACTAACAATTGTGCACCACAGGCAGAAGTAAAGATTTCAAACAAAGTGAAGGATGTTGATGGAAAAGTGTGCCCTGAGCTGCTGACATCCTTTAGCTATAAAGCAAAAATAAAAGCAAAGCGAAGTTTGGAGAAAAATAAAAGTTCTGGTTTATATTTACTCTGTGCTCACAAAATTCATTCGTTCTTTCCTTGACTAGTCAGAGACATAAAAATTCTATTACAACAAAAGAATTTGTTCCAGACCCCATCAAATGTCAGAGGCATCCTGATAGCTAAGTGCCAACACAAGATAAAGATTAATAATAGTGGCAGCAACCTCCTTTCCCAAGACTTTTATAAAGTAAAAGGGACAGACAATTCCAATGGAGCCACATACACACTTCTTGGCTACCTTTCCCCTTGTGTTTCCAGTGTAAACCTTCATATGAATCCCTTAAATAATAATTCAAGTCAAAATCCTGTGGAATATAATGACATGGTACCACCACTTCAACCTTTCCCCCCCGGCAATAAATAAATAAAATAAACAAACAAATAAATGAATAAATAAATGGCTATGTCACAGTGCAGAAATATTGTTTTGCATTCCAAACCAGTAACACACGTTCCTGCAAACACAGTGACTATATGGATGTTCCTCTCATGCATAAAAAAGATCCTTAACAGGCTGTCTTTACTCACAGGGCCCTTCAACAGGTATTCCCGCTTATGTCTGGTGGTGATATGTATTGTAAACGTGTACACCATCTTATTTTATATTAAGACAGAAACAGATTGTTTCATATAGTTGAAATAACTGATAACAGAAGGCATAGCCATGCTAATTTATGTTGATCAGGATCTGTGCACATTTTCAAATCTTTGAAGGGAGGCAAGTCTAACTTAAGCTGTTATGTCTAAAACCATCACATAAAGCCCAATTGGAGAGAGCTGAAAAAAATAGCTGTAAGAAAAAAGATACTTTTAAAAAACAGTTAAATGCTTGTTGACTTTGAAATTGAGGCAAGGTTTCTATGCTGAGATTGAGAAGAACCTCTGCGTTTCCCTCATGAAAAAATATTAATGGCTAAGATGCAAAGAAAGAAGCAATTTCAGGTAACCCAGAAACGCTAAGCCAACTACGAATTTAGGAGAGAAAAGCACAAATATCCTATTTTAATTACACAATTGATGATAGAAATCGTCTTCTAAAACATTGACATGGATTTCCCCCCATAATTTCTACCCTCAGCATCATTAAGGAACGTTTTCCCAGGAAGGCAGTGGAGTTGTACCACCAAGGTGTACATGAGCATTTTCTGCTCTGCACTGGCATTATCATTGGTAATTTCGAGCTCCATGAGAAAGAAGACAACCAATGCTTATCAAATGGGGAAAAAAAATAAGAGAAAGGAGAGAGAATTAGAAATGGTTTTTCTAATTAGAAATCAGAAATTTGGCAGCACTGAAAAAGGTTAGAAAACACCCTTGTGAAGAGCTGTGGCTGTTCCAGTGGCACTGGCAGTGTCTGCTCCATCTCTGATCTCCTCCCGCTGTGCTGGTTGGGAATTACCAGGGGTCAATCCTGGCAAAGCAGCAAAAGAGGCAGCTTGAACAGGCAATGAAACTTAGTACTCCACAAGGCTGGAACAATTAGGACAGCTGATAATGGCCAGAACTGGTTCTTGTCACTCCAAGAGTAAACCACCACAGGGATGGAAAAGTGCTGCCTCAGAGCACTTTTGATTTTTTAACTTCTGTAGATTTTAGAAGTAGTTGTGTAGTAAATGTAGATTTTAATGTAGCTGCATTTTATCTCTTACCCTTTAGCATAATAGTTACACATACCCAACTCTATCCCCCCATTTCATATCAATTCCTCTAAATCCTGTTAGCGTGTTTAGTTCTCTTTTCGAGGTAGAATTGTAGAAAAGCACCTCTGCTTAAGAATATCTCACCCTAGGCCTGCACCAGAAGATACCACACAGACACAGCAACCTTCAGGCCCAGAACTTTGGAGAAGCTCCAAGGACTGTATGTGCTGTGAAGAAGATGAAGATGAGGAAGAAGGGGTCCCAAAGACCCCAAACCTGATTCCCGAAGGGGCGTGTTGGGGGGCAGAACCAGGGGATGGACAGATCTGGGATTGGAGGGACCTTATTATAAAGTCATAGAAGCACTCTCTGGGGGGGATGTGTCAGGTGTATTCCCCTGGACCTGAGGCCTGATTAAAGGACCCACTCTTTTAATCTTATCTTATGCACTAAATTGGCCCAGAGTCTTTTTCTCCAGAGTCTCTTTAGGCAAAAAAAGTCAATAGGGAATTCAGTAGCAGATGCTTTTTTTGCTGTGGGCACAGACACACTGAGTCAGGCTGGGGACACAGGGTGTCATTCTTTAGTGCAAAATTATATTTTTAGGTAGCTAAATACATTAAAGCATGCAGGCAGATATCTATACAAAACAAATAGGGAAGCTTGAGCTTTCACTGGGATGGAGGTTTCCTCATCACCATCCACCACCTGCTTCACTGCCACCACACACTGGCAGAGTCACAGTTTTAATTCTGATATCAAATATACTTTCAGAGTACCAGAGATGACATCTGTTTTATAAGTGCAAGGCTAAAGAACCCCTATTCATGCAATTGTAATGACTAAAAATGGCTGAGGATTCTTTCTCACCAAGAAAAGGACAGTTATGAGAAGCTGGATTTCTAAGTCAAATATCCAGCCAAGAAAAGCTTAAACTTAAAATCTTAACTTTAATAAGTGTATTAAAACAAAACAAGAAGTCATCAAATGCTTTCTGTTTTCAAAAATATCTTAAAAAAAAATATTATTGGCTGCCTAAAACTGCTTTCAAAACTATTGCCTTTACGGTAAAAAGAGAATTTCCTGTCATTACAGTGTTTGATGGAGGCCTTGCCCACCACTGGAAACACAGAGAAAAAGGGATGTTATTACAGAGGTATTAAATCAAGGTTTGACTCTTTAATAATGCAAGTAGAAATGCAGAACTTGGTATCATTGAAACATAAGTATCACACAGGGATTTAAAAAAATATATTACTAATGCTTTGGCTTGCAGGGGTGAGTGCAACCCTGATCAGTGGGGCTGGAGCTGTGTTGGGAGAACACTCTGGGAATGGCTGTGCTGACAATGAATGAGACAGCTTTTACCCTCTTGGCACCTCCTTGCTCTTTTATATGCTCTACCAGTAAATCCAGGGCTGATTTCTACAAAGTACCTCAGAGTGGAAAAATAGAAGTGGACATTTTCGATGCCGCACATCACTTGAGAAATCCCTGACAGACTCAGGATTTGCAGGAGACTGAATTGTTAACTTTTAGAATTACAAATCAAGCATCATCCCATATGGCAGTACTTTTCAAACAACTTCCCTGTAAATCACAAATCCCAAAAGTCTGACTCATCAGCAGTGCCACTGACTGTGTCCATGACACGAATTCAGGCTCCTCTTAGAACCAAAGGAGGTGCCATTAACAGTCCAGTGTAAACTGGGAGTAACTCAATTCTCCTTCTGTGTCCCTCTTTTCCCCCCCCTGTTTTTCTCAGTTTCTCAAGCCTTTGCTTTTATTCTGTGTGTCTTTTCTGGAACTCCTTGGCTCCCTGCTGGCTCTTTGCCAGGTGAGTACAAGATCCAGCAAATATCCAACCTAGGCATTTTTCTCTAAGTTTTATGCAAATGACCGAGGACATCACCAGCATCAGCTGCACCAGCACAATGCTGCTGTTTTAATCCTACTTTCCATTGGTCAAGTACCAATTGTTTAAGTAAGCTGACATTATTTAAATGAAACATTTCCCTTCCATCTCCATTCTCACAGGGTCCAGAGTCAGACAGAATTTGAAAGTGAATCTGTTTTTCATAATAAATCACCAAACAATGAATAAAACAGGTAACATCTGTAATCAGGGAGCCTCATTTTGTGATATCAGAATTTCCTCTCTTCCCCAAAGTTTGCTTCTTTTCTGGGCCATCCAGACAATGCTTTTCTCTTACATATTTAGTGTACTGCAGCAACAATTCTGAATATCCTCCCCCTCCAGGTGTGGAATAGACCTGTGTAAGCTTTATGCCTTCTAGTATATGATCTGTAGTATAAAAAATCAGTTTTTCAGCAGCACCAGCACCAAATCCCATCTAATGTGGAGTGACCAACTAAATCAGTTGCAAGAATCAGAGGCAGTGGACTTTGCTTTCCTCAGCATCTCAGGCTTTTCCAGCACATGGATTTAATAGATTGTTACTGAGAAAGAGGATACCTTTGATTCTTTAGCTTTCAAAAACACGAAGACGCAGGGATGAGGGGGTGAAATATGATTTTTTTAGTAATTCCAACTGTGAATTAGTTAAAACTTGTAGTACAGCAGGATATAAGCTTTGAACAGCACTGTAGCATCCACATAGCTCACTCCTGAGATTATTTCATTGCCATCTGAAGCACGTATGGAGAGACAGGGCCTGCTCTAATTACAATATTGTAGTTTTGACTGACAGACAATATGTCTACAATCAACTCATTTGAAAGCCATGTGTTGCGACAGTTCCTTGTCCGACTCCATAGTGAGCAGAATCAAGAGAAATCAGTGCCTTGTTACTATACCCTAATCCCACAGTTAAAAAAAAAAAATATCCTAGAAAAAACATGTATACAAAGAACAGCAACATTGGCCAAGAGGTACCCCAGGTTTCTTTATCTTTTCCTAATTTTTAGCATCTGTTGACTCTTTACAGAGCATTGAAGACTAACACTTCAAGACATATATGCCCCAAACCCAAAACTACTGTTTCCCAACTTGCCAAACTTCATGTTATTCTAAAGCAAAGTTTGAATATGAAAATTTCAAAATCTCCATTTTTGAAATCGCAAGAAAACCCACGTTATTACACACATTACTAAGGCCCACCAATATATAGCTGATGCTGAAACAATGTTTTTATTCTCACCTCACACAGGCCTGCATTAGTATAATTATTATGCAGCAAAATATGACAGAGATATCTGTCATTAGTAGAATTTCTGGAATTTTGCACATACATTTCAATAGCCTAAGTGGACCTAGCTTGGCAATTTAGCTGACCCTGGAAAAGAGTGCCTTATGTTCATCTTGTGCAATCTGTCCAGTAACAGATGTACACCATTAAGATGTAAAGTGAGGTGGAGGAGGATGGGAACAGCAGGAGAAGAGTCAGGCCATTTAGCAGAGGAGCCACGAGTTTCCGTGGGGCAGCACCGAGGAAGAGCGGGGACGTACAAACCACTCGAGACAGGTTTCGACTAAACCCGTGAGAAACAAACTACTGTTTTTGTAGTATTGCACTTACTTTACGTGAAATGATGTGCAAACGTGAAAAAAGTATCTGCAGTGTGTTTGTTGTTAGAGCAGGAGCCGGGAAGAGAATGCAAACAGGTTTAGGTGTAACGGGGGCATCGCTGCAGCTGAAGGAGCAAAGTGAATTCACCCAGCTCCCGAAGACACACTGGTGTCAAATGGAGAAGATTTCCTCTTTCCTGCAGCACATGCACCTGGCTAGTGGGAAGCAGGAAGCCTACAGGTGGTCAGGTTCTCCAGGTGAAGAGTCTGTTGATGACCAGCCATAGCAGGTCCCAACCTGTCTCGCTATTAACTCATCTCCCTTGTCCCTGCCACGAATACACTGGAAGGGTTTTAATGGGTTTAAGCTCTGTCCTGCCTGCTGGTTTCTGTGAAATTTTCTCACCTTTGTTTATTCGGTTAGTCCTACAAATGTGTAAAACCAGACAGGACTTGCAATTAATTGGCTTTTAAAATGTTCAAAGTGCCACTTTCCAGGATTATCGCAACATAAAAATATTCATCATATCTGCCCACACCAAATGTTGATATAAATTATTAATTTAAGGCAAATGTGACAATTAAGCAGATTTATTAGCCTTAATAAATCATGCAATTACTAAATGACTTCTTTTTAAGGCTCGTCTTCTCTTTTTCTCTACAAGCAAAACTGCTTTTGTTTTAGGTACCATATTTTATTTATTGATACACATCATCTTGAGAATGAGCTATCAAGTTAAATTTTGTAGTGACAGCATTTAATTAACACACAAACAAAGTACATACAGATACTTATTAGCATCACAATAGCAGTCTCAAGGGAGGAGAAAAGTCTCTTTCAGACCGAATTTTCAGTAAATAATTAACAGACAAAACAATCTACGAAACTGTCGCTAAAGCACACCTCTATTTGCAGTTATAGCACATGGACCTCTAATTGACTGAGGCTGGATTCTTCATACCTAAAAGTAGCCTCTTTTGCCCAAGGGCTGATACCACAGATGGGAGAATAATGGCCACGTTTGTATTTCCCTTGCCTATGGCACAATGTCTACTCTGTCACTAATAGGAGAGCAGTTTTCAGGACTGTCAGGATTATGATTTTCATGTTTGCAGAAGTATAAGAGTCCCTAGCTATCAATAGATTAGAAACAGAGGGAGAAAATTTTAAAATCCACTTCATTATCATAAACACATATAAAATATGGCTCTTCGGACAACTCTGGTGTTTACCACGAACACAGCTTATACACCACGTATTCCTTTGGGTGTCCTTTATAAAAAATAAGCATTGTTGTGGGTTTGTTCTCCCCCCCTCACACATTACATGTTGCTCTGGGAGCTTAAGATATTGTTTTCAGCTGAGCAAAAGGAAATGTCAGGGATAATTTTGATAAATGTGAGCTATCTCATATTTTCTGTTAACAAGTGCTTTGTGTGTCTAATAACATGCACCTGTGAAGCTGATTTTTCTTTTTCATGTGACCTCAAAGAACTAAAAAGAGACCGTGCAGTAAAAGAGACTATACGTGCTGCTCGGTCAATAACATTGATGGGAAGATTTAATCAATGCAGAGATAAAATGAGGCCTTTTAACCCCCTCCCCACCCCGTGGACTTTCCCTCCCCTTGTCTGGGGGCTTGTTCACTGTAATCTTCTTTTTCTCCTGCCATGGTTACCTGGTGAAGTACAAACCCGGACCCACAGACTCTGTGCTGTGACGAACACGCTGGGCCACAGCCCTGGAGCGAGCTCTCCTCAGCAGCAGCTTCAGTGCAAAACCTTCAAATGCACACAAGATCAAAGGGTGGACTCAGAGGTCCTTTATGATTCTGTGATTCCGAGACTTTAAATGGTCCCTCCAGTTTTCAGAGGAGCTAAACTCTCTTTGCATAAACTAAGACAACCAGTAATTCCTTCTACCTAACAGACTCTTACTAGGAGGCGAAAAATGCTACGGCATATAATGAGGGTTGATACTAATCTGTTGAATATTTCGGATGCTCTAGGAAACTTCCTATGTGTTATTCCCTGTAGCTAAATGCTAAATTTGATAATGGAAGCAGATTCTCAAATTGTGAGGTCCAGGAGAATTCATTGTGGTTCCAAGCCTCTTTGTTTTTCCACCGGGCAGGTTTCCCATGACCATACTACAACAGATCTGTCCTCCTGAGCCATCGCACAGCGCGGTTCCCTCCACACGGATGAACTGGGGGTTTTTAAAGGGCCCTGATCCAGGCTGACAAAATTTCCTAGGTCTCCTTTGTTAAGGATGAGCAGGGAGTGGTTATAGAGTTCCTTGGTTTGCACAGGTGGTTCCGGTTTGATTCTGTTGTTCTGGGGATAAAGTATTAGAAAGAAAGAATTATAGCCTGATAGGGAGAATTCTAAGAAAACAAACAAAAAAGCCCATTTAATTTCTTCAAAAATTTGTATTTCCTACAGAACCTCTATTGGTACCTTTGTTACAAGTGAAATCCCCGAGGTTTCTGTTTTGAAAGGCGTTTCATTTTTTATCATGTAAAGGCTCCTGTGAATCTGGGTAAATAATAATGAGTTTCTTTCAATCATTTGACAAATACAAAAGAAGTGAATCTCCATCGGCTAATAAGAATTAAAAAGAAAATTGTAGTCTACCTGGTCTCCTGCAAAAAAACATTTTCCTAAGCAGAATTGGTAGATCTCCAAGTGACAAAATATTTTTGCTTTAGATGAAACAACTTTCTCAACTTTAAAGCAGTTCTTTAGAAACAATTAAACACCCATTTGATATAAATGTTCTCCTGTACTAATCCTAATATTAAAATGCTTCACAGTTAAAAGAAATACATCCTGTACTATATTAATTTGTACAGACAATCTTAGTCTATAAACCTAGACTAGAATTCAATGTGTCTCTGAAGCCTGATTGAATAGAAATTTTCTTTTTAAACTAAACAGCTTGTAGTAAAACTTTTTCTTTTTTTTTCTTTTTTTTTTTTTTTTTTAAATTTAATCTGTGCTTCTAGACTCCTCTAAGCAAGGTTGTTTTATTTTAGGAACGCTCTTTTAGTCAATTATTTAAATTGTAAAGCTGTACAACAGCATATAGTCTACAGGGATTTGTTGTGTACCGAGGGGTCATTTATTTATGAAATTTCTGTGCTCCACGCCTGTTAAAATATTGATGCTTTTTCCCTTTGGCTCCTTTTTCTGATTTAAGTAAAATGGTAGGTATTGAATTGAAGTAATTTACAGATTAGCCATTATAATGAAGTCTTATTTAAGCATTAAGACGAATCAAAAGAGGCAGGAGTTTTGGAGAAGTGCAGCTGTTCAGGCAGGAATCCTGGGAGGAAACCTGGGAGAAGTCTCACCCACATGTTGGTTTAAACGTGGCCTACCCGGGTTAATTTTTTGGGGGGGGAGGAAATGTCAGTGTTGCCTGCATCCCTCAATGCCCATCTCTCCCGAGGAGGTGACACACAGTTTACAGCCTCCCCTCACAGATGCCTTTGATTTAGGGTTTGCAGCAAAGTGGAAGTGTCAAGGTGATTCATCCCTCTGCCAGCACTGACAGCTGTGTTACACGCAGTACCCGGGCGGGAGCTGGTGGGCTCAGGAACCAGGCATTCCAGGTATTCCAGTGGCAAAGGGAAAGGCTTTCTTTGTCACCACAAGCAGAGCCTGCACCAACACTAATCTGAATATTTCCAGGGACTAACAGCGCTCTAGCCCCTTGCAAACTTGCCTGAAAAAGAAATTTTGTTACCATGACTAAATTTAAATAAAAGGGGAAGTGATTACAAATATATTGGTTTCATGAAAAAGCCCCAAACCCCCTTGGTTATACCCTTGATCTGTCACATTTTAAACAACATCCACTGCTAGCTAAAAGTGTTAGTGTAATTTAGCTGCAAATCTTGCAGTGTGTTCCTGAAGTGTCTCCACACATTCCCATTCGTTTATGGCAGATTATCACCCATTTTCTATTTTGTGATTTGTCACTGCTACTTTTACCAGGCAGCTGCTTTTATAAGGTTCTCATATTAGTAAAACATTTCCTAGATACCACCATTTTGTAATCTAATTCCTGTTTTTCCATCCATACGTGAGAAATGAACCTTGCTGGTCAAGTTGAGTGATGGACATGGTTGTGGTCTGAGGTGTCATTTGTAAAAGAATGAATTATTAGGAGAGGTAATAGGAGCAACCTATGATGATACAGTGTCAACTAGAGCCATTTGTCCTTCATAATTCCTGCCTTTATGGATTAAAAACAGTTGTATATTCAAAAGCAATCTGAAATTCAGTGTTTCAGTTGTTGATATGTCAGTAATTTATCTAAAATAATCCATACTTTATCATAATAACCCAAAAATACTGCAAGTTCATTTAATAGTGTGCTATGCTTTAGAAAAACACATAGTTCCATTTCAGGAAAAATGTTACATTCAAAGTTTTGGTGTCCTTGGCATTTTGAAGAAGACAAGAGACTTTGAAATTCTAATATATGGGTGTTTAAAAAGCTTTAGAAAATACAATGATATGAAAAAAAAAAATACAAAGGAAATTTTTTCTTTTCCATGATAAAACTATTGGAACACCACAGTCTGGAGACCAATATGCAGCTCGCGAAGTAATAAAAGAAAACCTTTATGTATATATTTGATCAGCTTTGAAATGCAAGTGCACAGAGAAAATTCTACTCTGCAATTCCAACTTCTAAACGGTTTATAAGGAACAATTGGATCATGAGGCAGCCTGTGGAATCATCAAAGGTGGGAGTCAGGACCTCCTGTATTTGAGTCAGGGCTGGACACCTGACTCTGCAGTCTTGGGAAATTTGATTTTCCATTTCAGTTTTATACCCGTAATGCCACACTTTCCTTTCACATAAGTTTATAACCAAAGGAAGAAATATCAGCCTCAAAATGTGTAACTAAAATCTGGGACTTATTGTGATCCATGAAATCCTAATCACTGAGCTTTTTACCAGGGACAAAATCTGACTGTACAAGCACAGTTTGATCACTAATTTTAATATGTCAGGAGCCATAAAATTACTTCAGAATCATATTTTGATTTTTAATTCTGAACTGGGAATTAGAAACCTTAAATTACAGTTAAAAGATCCTTTCCTATCTTGCCAAAATAAGTGTCTACGAGTAATTAAAGGAAAGTAAGGGGTGGATGGAGGGATGAAAGGACAGACTTTGCAGGGTGCAAGCAGGAAAGCACATAGTGTAGGAATATTTAGGAATTGGAATGACTTCAGGAGCCAATTTAGAGTTTTTTTCTGGATATCAAATGACCTAGTGGGACATGAGTGTAGCAGGTCCCATATATATTCAGTATATATATATATACTCTGAAGTACCTTGTTAGATCTCCAACATTCTTGTTAAAACATTCCTTCTCTAATATTTACAAGTTGCTCTGCTGAACATCTGCTCCATAACTTCGGTCCAAAATTTACCATTAAAATTATGTGAAGAAATAATGAAAAGAAATAATGACTGGAACATTTTTTTCCTAGTACTAAGTTCCAGTATTCTTCTGGTTATTGAAGACGAGCAACTTCATTGTTCTTTAGCTCTTTCACTAAGCATTAAATTCAGATTTAGCAATTAGAATATTTATAGCATTAATCAGAATTTGCACTCTAATGTAAACAGTAATGGGCAACACGATGAGATATTCTCATGATATGTTAGAAAATAAGGCTGGCATTGCAATTTTGGAGTGATGCAGATCCGGAGTGTGGAATATGCCATGCTATGAGGACTTGGTACACTGTCAATCTGGCACAGTCAGCCTATGGTACGTGAAAATAGTCTGGAGAAGTGTCAGTGTGGGCTTGCTGTGGCCTCATTATGGACACTGCTCTCACGTTCTAAAGTGCCCTTCAGTTGCCAATAACAAACCTGTTCTGAAACAGGAAAATCCTGAGGGAAATCAGAAATTTCAGTGACAATGATTAAGTTACTTTTAACTAAGAATATGTGTCTCAACCCATCTAAGCATTAATTGTGAAGGCAGATAAAAGATATTTCACTGCTATTTTCCCCATTTTCTTTGTGACTACTGGCCAGCTTACCGACACTCTTCCCTGTGATATTTAGTTTCTTCCTGAATGAACCACTGTTCTTACATAAAGGGCCACTTTGTTTTTCTGGTCTTCAGGGAAAAACTCCGGCCTTAGATCTCCAAAGAGCAAGTATTCAAATGACTGCTTATAAAATAGCATAAAAATTGCATTTGTCATAATCTCCTGTAAAAATATTTTCCTAAAGTGCAAAACACTTTGGCCTCGATATTTCAGAAAGTTAAGTTCATTGCAAGAATCCTTCAGATTTGCAAAAGGACATCTTTGATCTCAAACTTTACCTCCGAGGCACTCTTTGACTATGACCTTTGGAGCAGCTCAGTTTCTAAATTCTACCTATTCCTTTATATTGTCGTGTTTGCCCATTCTTACAGAACCTTTTCTTGAAATATAGAAATACTGATTTATTTTGAAAGGCTGGATGATTTTCTCCAGTTGTCTTTTCTTTTGCTGATGAACCATAATAATTTTATAAAATAAATGTAATAATTTTTTAAAACTACTGGTGTGTCCATAGCTTGGTCAAAAGAGAGTTGTTCAGAAAAGAAAATTTCTAATTTACTCTTTCAAAGCAAATCCAGCATCTGGTACACAGAAATAACATGCATGCTTGTCTTTCATGTGATTTTCAATAAAGCAATCTGACAATCATCCATCACGTAGTAGGGTTTTTCAAGAAATTTAGGTAAGTAAAAATCAGTAAAATAGTGGAAATATTTAAAATTCTTTACAAATATAACTGACTTCAGTTGAGATCGATATAATCAGACTGAAAATACGTTAACAGTTTACTGAAACACACAATTCTTTCATCTGTGAATTCCTGAATCCATGAATCCCATCTCTGCAGCGTGCACTGAGTGGAACTTCACTCAGAATATTTTTACAAAGTGTATTTAATTTTAAACCATGGACAACTTTTCATTGAGACTAAAAGAAGAAATATGATTTGAAAAATAATTGCTAGAAATGAAAACTCGTGGATTTTGCATTAATACAGCCTTACTAAAATCCACTACTTGTTATGCACTTATTTAAGGTTTGAAACATATTCCAATCTGGTCATTAGACTTCAGCACAAATACACTCCAGAATAACCTCTCCATGATGCAAGTCAATCAAGATAATGCTTCAATTGGCTGATTGTAAATGTCTCTGTGTTAATTCTGTAACATTTTTATAGCATTTACAGCATTTAAAACAAGCATTAGGCTGGTTTTATGGGAGATGTGCTGTAACTTGGCATCAGAAATGGAGGCTGAACC
Source organism: Oxyruncus cristatus (assembly GCA_013399855.1). Lineage (NCBI taxonomy): Eukaryota > Metazoa > Chordata > Aves > Passeriformes > Cotingidae > Oxyruncus > Oxyruncus cristatus. Next base: position 701,708 of record VXAY01005517.1, read on the forward strand.
ACACACAGACATGTGGAAAGAAATCTAAACTCCAATGTCATTATTCAAAAACATTTCATCACCCCAGATGTCTTACTGCAAAATCCTCTGACCAACAAAAAAAAAACATGCTAAAAACACTGCACCCCACTTATTTGCACAAAAATTAAGAACTGATCAAACAATTGCTGAAAAGCCTTTTTCACTTTTTTTTTAACTTTATCAGTCTAATAGATTTCATTTTTTTTTAAGTTTTCTTCCCAAAGTTGCATGATTATCATATTATCGTATTATAAACCCCTGCAAGTAAATCCTAGGCAGTAACTTGGAATAACTGAACTTCATCTGTATTTGTGGCCACTTTTGTATTTATATTTCTGAAATGAGATACCCACCCCATAGTCTGCGCTGATGATTTATGGGACACTCATGCAGTTTTTTCACATTTTTTTTAACTACTGATAATAGAGTGAGAGAGGAAAGGCTTAATCAAGCTACAAAAACATGAAAGGGGGGAAGAAAACCCCCAAACCAACCCTCTTTCACGTCGATTTTCCACATTAAAATTCTTTGTCTGTTTCAAATTTAAAAGCAAGGAACAGCGAAAATGTGCACTGGGTTCTGTCAGACACAAAGCAGCCCCGGCTGCTGCCGACCATCCATGCAGATCACCGGTGCTCTTTTCCACAGTGAGCTCTCAGGAGCCCAAATCCCCTTGGGTTGTTCCCAAAATGCTACAAATCCTCCTGGCGATGCCAAAGCAAACCGGGCCAAATCCGTGCTTCGTGCTCTGTTTGCACATATACGACAGCAATCCTTCCGAGCACAGAGGTGTGTTTTCTGGGATGTGTTTGCACTTGGCTGTGTAAATTCTCAACACTCAGCACGGCCAAAAACCTGTTTCCTTCAGCTGAAATCGACATCGCAGGGATAATTTTTGTTTTGATCGTAAAAAAAAAAAACCCTACAGTTGTGAAACTCGAGCCTTGATTATTTACAGAAGCAGAAGTTGCACTAAATCATAGGTATTTTGTGTGTATATATATATATATATATTCAGTATATATATATATACTGAATTGAAGACAGTAGTTTTCACAAATATGAAAGACTTCTAATGAGATAATACTGGGTAAAGTGATATGTCACATTTTCTAGAATTAAAAAATATTAAATCTGAAATTTCAGGAGAACGTAATCCAAATTAAATACTGAACTCAGCTCAGTTACAGTTCAATTAACTCAAGGATATAGCCAAGAGAGATTTTGGGTGTTTTTTTTTTGTTAAAGACTGAATTAGTATCATAAACCCGAAATTTCACCTTGCTATAAGGTGACTCTGGAATCACAGCAATTGTAACTTAAGACAACTCTGTTGAAAATGAAATTCCAAATGAAATCCTAACAGGCTTTGTTTGTTTGGGGTTGGGTTTTTTTTAGTAAATGAAACAAATAATACAGCAGCTCAAACCCTAGTAGAGGAAAATCAAACAAATTATACATAGGAAGTATTAAACAAACATTCATCTCCAAAATTTAAATACAGTGTATTTCATCCCAACTGCCTTTGCATCTGTGTAATAGCACAATTAATGTGTCTTCCATGGATTACTTCATGGAAAATAACACTTTCAAGAGAAATTAAATATGGATACAACCTTCTGGCTCAAGATGTCCCTAAACTGCAGATTGCTAGGAGTGTCTCTGGGGACAAGGCAGGAGTGTCTGTGTGCTTGCTTTGCTTTTTAAAGTATTCCAAGACATCCATCCTCTCTGGTCCAAGTGCTGGAGGGAAAGGCTGCTGTGACCCGGTGGCAGAGCCCATGGACACCAGTCACTCAGTTCTCAGCAAGGTGACTCTGGAGTATTTTTGTGCCATACATTTGTTCTTGAGAGAGGGAAGGGACTGAGAACAGCCTTTAATAAAGGGACACAGATGTTTGTGTTTATTGCACCACCTGAGCTAATTAAAATTCTTACCTTTTTAAAAAAGAAAAAAGCTCCCAGTGGGAATGAGAAGTGGCTTTAAAAAACCCACAAAAACACTACAGATGGGATAATGAAAAAAGACTATTTTCAAAATAAATTATTTGGTTTAGGGTTTTTGAGGAAAAAAATGAGCATTGTGACGCTGATGTCCAATTTGTGAGCTTTCTTTGTCTGACTTAGGACATAAGGAAATGGGTTTGTCAGACAAGAGCCTGAAGTTCCAAGAAGTTCCCCAGCACCTTGTACTGTTTTTTCACTTGGCATTTAAGAGAGGAAAGATTGGAAGGAAGGATCCTTAAAGGTGACAACCTTTGGCAGATAAATACTGTCATGGTCTTACAGTTGTTGCACAAATCCTAAAGAAGAAGAAAAATCTTGTCGAGTATTTCCCAGATGTTACTGAGCTTTGCTGCACCCACAGGGAATTCTGAGCAAGACCCACCAGAAAAGATTGGTTTCCCTGATCTATAGTTACAAAAATTCATACCTCAGTTGGAGGGGCACCTCCTTTTTTTTTTTTTCTTCCCATGTCATTTTTTATTTTCAAGCACTAAATTCTTTCTGTAGCGAAGTAGTTAATGAATATAAATTGAACAACCCCCTCCCATATTTCACTGAACTGCTGTTGAAACCAAAATGTCAGATAAAAGAGAGAAAAAAAAAAGCTTTAATCTGAATTAGTTTTAGAGTCAAATTCTTTTGTAGAGATAAAAGATATCTGTTCACAGATAGGTTGCTGTTTACCTAACGACTAACAAATATTTTCTAAGGGCCTGAGAATTTTCCATACCATCTTGATACAATTGAATAGAAGACCCATTTAGCCTAATGAGCATTAAGATTAAATCATTTACTCACAGATCAAAGGAGATTTTAATTATGTAAACGAGTTGTTCAGAAACACAAAGTGTTCCATTAAGCTTCACAATTAATACATACAATATTTATGAGTTCAGACTTTTTTCCTTGTTAAAAATTGATTGTTACATCAAAAAAAGTTTCCCTAGATGCACTGATTGAAGGAAAAATATTTTGAGCCATAAAAGTAGCAGGCATGCAAAAGATTTTACTGCCTTTTGCTTTTCCTTCTCCTCTTCTTCCCCCCCCCCTTTTCTTTTTTGCTGTTGTTGCTCTGAGCGTCTTGTCACCAGATGTTCATTATGTGGACAAAAATATTGAGTTCATATAAGTACTCAGAGCACGGTCAAACCACTGCAGGCACGTCACTGGGGTCCTAAATAGGACTGGGGCAAAATAAAGCACTTCTAAAAAACCCCAGTTTAAGGTCTCCATGTTTTCTGTTCTTTAGAATATGAAACAACAATAACCAGTTACACAGTGTTAAAAGGAACTGGGGTTTGGTTCATTGGTGTGTATCACAAATTATTTGTCGTGCCCGTTTTTTGAAGGGAACAACTTCAGGTAAAATGGAGCACAAAAGGCTCCCAGCCTGCTCCCATATCCTGGCAGATATTACCTTTCAGTAGCACAAACAATTCTGCACAGGATGGATCCTTAAATCACTATATTATTTCTAACAGGCAAGATTAAAATAAATGCAAAGAAAACAAATGATGGAAAGAATGCTGATAAAATATGCAAGCTGGATTAGTTATAGAGTAATTTATTTCTACTAGAAGTTCTACTTAGGAAAGCAAATCAAAAGAATGGAAATTTGCTGACACTAAGTAATCCTGGAAAACACAGAGAGACTGGTTGTAGAAAAACTGATGACTACTTAAGAGGGATGAAAAATCTATTCAAATTCTTAAGGCCAGAGGTTTGCATTAGAAAAACTTTTGACAAGATTAATTTCTGAACTTAAAGAAACTTAAAGAAACCATGAAAAAAAAAAAAAAAGGTGATGGCAGATTGCTTTTACTAGATGTGCTGGGGCAAAATCCTACCCTTGGTTACAGAGTAAGGTCCAAGAGACTAAAGCAGAGTACGACTGGAGAACCTGAGAGTCCAGACTGCTTTTAATCAGATTGAGCAGCTTTGTTATGGAGGAGACTCAGAGGCTCTGACAAATGTCTAAGTTCTACCAGAACAGTCACTGGTGATTCCACGTTAGATTTACAAGGAAAAAGCATAAAATATTTAAATATATTATGAAATCTGTACCATTGTGTCAGTGAAAAATTCCAACACCTTCAACGTTCTGTCTTAACAGAGCAGCTGAAGTTTTGGTGTGTTTTTTTTTGTTTGTTTGTTTGTTTGTTTTGTTTTGTTTTTTTTTCATGTTTTAGGGGCTCATACTTTAGCTCTTTCACTCAATACCATGATCTTATGATTGATCTTATTTATTTTTGGTCTGTGTGCAACTTGAAGCTGATGCCAGAGTTATTCTAATTATAACAGTCAACAGAATGACAGAAGTCTTATGTCCTGGAACTCCATAAATAATTCAATGGAATAAATGGAATTCAATAGCTTATATTCACTGCAGTCTTAATGCATCCACAAATTTAAAGTCAGTTTCCAGGTACTTCCCAGGTATTTACCTTTCTATTGCAATACAGTTGCATCCCAAAACAGAGTCATCTGCCGTGCTCCTGAAGCTCCTGCTTTTGGATACAGATGGTTGGAGAGAAAAAGTTTAATTCACTACCCATCTATTCACTGTCTATCAAAATAAGTGTGAATGTAGATTATTCCCATCACTTTCCTGCATGGCATATGAAAACTGAGAAATTCCAGTGTCTTTTTCCTTTCAGTGAAGAACCAACTGATAATACTTTCAGTAACTTCTCATTGCTTCTTTTTTTCATCCCCAGTACTCTCATTTTCCACTATCTGGCCCTTTCCCCAGCCTGTACACAAATAAGCTCCCAACAGACAAAGCAGTGACGCTGCAGCACATTCCTTCTCCACACCCAAGGTGGAGGTAGCCAAGGAAATGTGCTTTGGACAATGCTAATCCCATAGACCCAACCCTGGAGTTACCACTCGAGGTTGACGTGCTGTGCAAAGCTCTTCTGCAGAAGAAAGCAAAGTGCACAGCTGTGAAGGCTGAGAGGAGCTGTGCCATTATGGGAGATGATGCTCTGGGCTGGATTCAATCTGGCTGATTAAGATTTTCCCAGGGGACTTCAGCTGACAGTCTCCAAGCTGTGATCCCTGTCTGCACCCTCTGTAAAAGTGGATGCATCCTCACTACTTCAGCGCTCTCGTTTTGGTGGGCAGCTTGTTACTCAGAGACAAAATAGATCTCTACATATAGCTCCTGCCATATGTTCAACGATTTTAAAGACATGGACCCTAGTTAAGTCAAAGCAGTTAAGCACATAAGCTGGGCAGAAAAGGACAGAAACAGAGGGAGGTTTGGAATTGCTTTGGAAACATTTAAATGATCTGATTTTCCTGTGTGTGTGACAGCCACGAGAAGGGAGCAGAAACAGGAAGGTGAGGTGGATGAGATCCTAAGAGGCTTTTCGATTGCCCTAGGGCTGCCTAATGTACCAAAGAGACAGGACAAAATGTGCCATCAGCGCTGCCTCACGGACTGGTACGTCACCTTTGAAGTGCTGATACTCAAAACATGCATTCCATGGGCTTTTTCCAGTCCACAAAGAATTAAAAAGAAACAGTTTCCAAAGTTATTGTGTTCCCCTTCCCCCCCTTCTTATATATTTGATAAAAGAACAAAAAAATTCTGTCTTTCAAAAATACCATTTCATGCTTTTGTGGGAAGGTGATTGGTTTTTGGAGGCACTTTTTAACATCTGGCAGTATCAACAGCAAAAGTAAATACGTAAAGAGCACTGGTTATGTACCCATGCCATTGTTATTTCTGCAAAGTTATATCTGTCTCAGACCAAGGAATCACATGAAAACCTAAGTCACACACCTGTTCCACAAATCTCCTGGTTTTAAGGTCTATCATTTGCATATTCCAGTTAAGTGGCAGAAGAAGGAAGAACAGATCAGAGGAGGAAATATGGTCATTGAGCCTCTCTTGATGTCATTGCAATATTTTCTGCAGTATATTGTTTAGACCTTTTCTCTGTCCACTCTTAAACGACTCCAAAAAAGAGCATTCATCACTTCTATTGGAAAATGATTCCCTAGTTTAGAGGCTGACAGCCACAAAAAAAAAAAAAGTTTATCCCATTACTCCAGGTGAAACTCTGTGCAATCCCAGATGCTTGTTTTTTTAATTCATGTATATAGACTCTCCTTATATTATCTCATGTGTTTAGTCTTTAACCAGCCCAAAAATGGTGAATGTGTTGTACTTCTTTTTAATGCACTCTCCACCGTATATTCATTTCCTTTTTCAGGGTGTAAAGACAAGTAAGGAGATAAGGAACTGAATAACAGAAAAAATTAAATTTTAAATATTCACAATACATATATGCATATACTCCTTAATTCAAACTGTTTTATAAGAAAGATACTACTTAAAAAAATTATGTAGTAAAAGAGAAATCACACTGAGCTTCCATCTGAGGCAAATTAAAGCATTCAGGCCCACCGTTAGCCCTTGTACAACATCTTGAACATGAAAGAAAACCCATTTTATGCACCAAAATATAAGCTATACAGGAGGAATTAAAAGGAACAGAGGTAAAAAGATAAAAAGAGATGAGGCTACTATGTAGCTTTACAGAACCCCACAACTGTTCAAACAAGAACTGAAAGTGAATGAATTTAAAACCTGCTAGATAATTCAATTAAAAAGTCTTAGTCCCGTTTCTACACCGTTACTTTCAGTGGGATTACACAAAGTAAAGACATTTCTATGTCATTTGCTGCTCCCTAGTGGAGACCAAACACAATTTCAAGGTTAAAAAGAGCAAGAGGGAAAAAAAACCAAAACACCGAAGACCAATTATTTGTAAATTTGAAGCTATCAGGAAATCTCAGTTACTGAGGAGAGGCTCTGACCCAGTGTCGCATGGCCCTCATTTCTTAGGGGCAAAAGTGAAAATTTAGGTAAATATGGGAACATAAATTTACTTACAACTCTTTGCAACAACAGTTTAGGGTATTTAGACGTTAGAGCTACAATTTCATCTAGAAGAACACCCTTTCACACCGTGGATCAAAACTCCCTATTGAAATTCACAGGTGGCATCACTTGCCTTCAGAACAGGAGAGACCACCGAGTAATAAACTGATGATGTGTGACAACAATTTAAAATCCCAGTTGTTTATATTTGCTTTGGACAAGTCAGGGATTGCAATAAACCCGAAAAAATACAGTGGCATAACACCATTTGCACCAAGTGAACTAAGATCTGTACCCAGCCACCTGCTGATGCCCTTTGGTCAATTTATTTTGTAAATTGTCCAGTTCCTCCTCCTTGCTTTTTTTTTTTTTTTCCTGTTTCTCTTTTCTTTTGCTGTTGTTTGGTTTGGTTTTTAACCCCAAACTTCAAACCAGACTCACAGACCCAAATGCAGCTGCTTCTTTTTGCATTCTTGATAGCTATGCTGCAAGATCATTTGAATTTCAAATGAATTTTATCAAACCTGTGACAGTCAGTCACCATGGAGGAAACTGTAACAGGAAAGGAGATTTGAAGAGATGACCAAAGACTGCTTGTATCGTCTATTTATTTTTTAAATTGTCCCTTTGAAAACATGAAATATGAAAAAGAAAACCAAACAACAAGAAAACAGGATGTTTTCTTATAATTTTTCTTCTAACTATGCTAATGTAATAGAGAGAAAGCCTGCACAACACTGCAATGGAAGACTGAAAAAACTCACTTTATCTGCAAATGAGAAAAAGTTGGTAGGTGCCCACAAGTTTATGGAGAGAGAAATTTTGAATTTAAAATGCTGAAAAACAGGGGAAATATCTGAGTCTTCTCCTCCAATTCAGGAAGTGACTGAGATTTTATACCCAAGTGAAATGGTCGAGTAGATAAATAAGATAAATACCAGTCTGGGAACAAAGGAGGAGGTTTTGTAGGCCACAAGCCAAGCACCAGCAAAGTGCTGTTCCTCTGGGAAAGGTCAATGGCTGCACCTCTTGCTGTGCTGTAAAATCAGTAACATGCCCTGGGAAAGCATAAAAAGTCTTCTGTGGTCATACCGAAAAGGCCTGAGCTGAAAGACCAAGTTCAGTTTAAGGATGGCATTTCCAGACGTGGACAAAGTACAGGAGAGCCCGGAGAATCCTCACGAAGTTTGGGGATTGGTGTCTCCAAAAGGGTGGGAAGGGACTGGAGTTATTAAGGCAGATGCCAGATGATACCCCGTCATTCACAACAGGTTCCTTCTGCTTCCTTTCCTCCACACCAACAACTGAATTTTGTTTGCTCGAGGGCTGTTTTCCCTGTGCAGGTGATCGGAGCTCGGGATCTGGGCAGGACACTCTTCAGGACACGCACTGCAAGGAATTCGTGGCTGCTCCAGGGATGGCAGGAATATGTTTCATAGGCTTGAGAGATTCGCTTTGAGTTCCATTTTCTCTCTACAGTTTGCAGGTCCTGTTTGGAACATGTTGTACCCCGTAGATGCTTTTGGATCCCTTTTTGGAAGTGTATAGATTGTCTTGGTTAGCTAATAACTAATTTTTTTTTTTTCTTTAGGGAGAATGAGTTTTTCCAGAGACTCTGGACATTACAATGATTTTGAAAAATTTAGAATTCCAATGGTTATTGCATTTTATACAACAGACCACTGTAGAGGCAAACAATGCTTCCTCGAATATAAATGAGAAGTTCATAATGAAATTAGTGAGAGTGTTGCTTGCGTATCAAAACCTCAAATTTGGCTCCTCTATTCTGCTTTGGTTGATGAAATACACTTTAAAACCTAGACATTTAATAATCCTAAAAGCCTGTAGAGTAAAATGAAAAATCGCTGTACAAAAAGAAGAAACTTTTTTGCTTAACCTGCACAACTTCGTAAATGTGAATATTCCTGTCCTAATGTAGAGGCTCTGTTTTGTTTGTTGTTGCCTCTTCCATGAAATTGATTCCCTAATTTCCTTGAGTGCAGAGATGGGCTTGTTTGCTTTCTCCAATCACAGAGAAAAAAGCAATAAGTTATATACAAGCAGAATGCATTTACAATCTCTTTATGCAACTGGTACAGCACGTGCATTTCTGGCTAATTCTTCCATTGAAATCACATCAGTGTGACCAATTCACCTTGCTCTCAAATCTTATCGTTTGTACAGGTTCTGTTTATGGAGGGGCAAACAAAATGTCTGACTGCGCAGTGGGAATTCTCCAGTGTCAGCTGGACTGTGAGAAACCTGCCTGACTCTCACCAGCCACCCACTGATTTGCGTTTGAGCTTGCAAAGATGATTCTCACACGTCTAGAAATTCCTCTATTTTAAATGGCATTTGGACCACCTGATTTTCAGCTGACTCCTAATTTAAATGAAAGAGAATTTTCAGTGGGAAAAATGCCTTGAAAAATTTGGAACTGGCAATCAAGGCTGCTCAGAACATTTCTGTTATGAGTCAGATACTTAAATACGTGTTTGGCTGTTGAACTGCAGAGAGACAGAGCTTAGTCACACATTCTAGACCTACTCACAATTCTTATTCACCATTTCCATTCTTCAACATTGTCATTAAAACTTGATGTACTGGTCAAGAAAGTCATTAAGAATATCTGATAGGCAGTGGTTCATGTGGGAACTGTGTAATTTACTTAAAAATTCCTCTGCGTGCATTCTCACTATAAAGAGGCAGGATATGGTCAAGAATTAGCCCATTTTTGGATTCTCCCTGATGTCTACCTTGTATTACTCTCAGAACAAATCATAATGTGTTTATTAAGTACTTGCAAGTTTAAAACCTCGCCTCATTTCCCACTCATACAAAGCAACTTGTGATTGTTTCTGTGCACATTCGGGCCAACACAGCACCTTCAAGTAACAGCATTTACCTTGTTTATTGGACTCTTCAGCAATTCTTAGTTTATTGCCCTGTGCAGTCAAATAGAACTCAATACCTTATTTATGGCATGCATTTTATTGTTTTGTAGCTGTTTTTTTCCACTGGCAGTTTCAGTAATTACTGTACTGTTGGGCAGAGCAAGTGCAACATCTTAAGCTTACTGTGAGCACAGATAAGTGAAACTTTAGGAACTCAATGAAATAAACCAAAAATAGTTTAAAAAACAGGGAAAAGGTTAAAAAAATATCAATCTATACAGCAGGAAGAAGAGAGTTGTGTAAAACTTGTTAAAAAAAAGCCAAGAAAAGATTAAATTCACTGGTATTAAAACTTTCTAAGTGTTCTACACACAAAATTTTGATTTGAAAGAGTAAGAATTGCTGATAAAAAAAAAAGTGTGAGGTCCTTATTTCCCTCCTTGTAATCAACTTGCTGAATAAATGCCATAGGGCACCAAAATGACCTGCAGAAACCAGAGCCATTGTCACACTTCTGTCTCCCAGAGCTGAGCTCATCTTCACTGAAACCCTTTTGACACCATTTACATCTCCCATATTATTGCCTGCTACTGTTATATCAGATTATTAATTATTCATTTGTTATATAGACCTAATGCTTTCTTGATTTCACTGTTTCAATTTCTAAACACTTGTTTAAAAAAAAAAAAAACAAACCACAAACCGAAAAACAACATAAACACTGGTTTTACTCTTCACTGTCAAACTGACTTTTACTTGCAGTATAACCCCTCACCCCTTTTCCCTAAAAGAGCCACTATTATTACAAGTGACAGGTGTTTTTCCATGTGGACCTTCATGATAAAAAAGAAAAGAAGACTCATAAAATTGTATTTTGTGAGCACCAATGCAATATCAATGTTAAGCAGAGAATGATCTCAGAGGAACAACAAAGAGTCCTGGCTGAAAGAACTATCCAACATTTCCTTTAATAATGTTATCTGCTCCATTCAAGGCTCAGACAGGAACAAAGCAGAACGTTTGTTTTCTGCTCTCATCCCTTTCTGGAGGGCAGAAGAGGTGAAGGCCACATGCCTTTTGTGTGTCTTTCAAGTAGCATCACCAGTCCCCTGTATTTTAAAGGTCCTGTTCGGACACCCATTATTTCACAGAATTTAAATAGATAAAAACACACACTTTAAGAATACCATTCACACCATGGGAAGGACACATGGTAGCAAAAGATCTGCGTAGTGTTTTTACAGAGGGAAACTTCAGGTGCTCTCATCAACCTTTGAGGTCTTTTTGCCAATCTGAGTACTCAAAAAAACCCAAACCTATCTTGAAAAACAAAAAACCTGTGGAACCACTTTTGGAAGTGAAGTGTACTGGCACTGGACATATGATCTCTCAGTCTACATCTCATCTTTGCTGCTTGAACTGCCAGATGAAAATAATATGAAATATGAATATGACAACCCTTGATTTAACCACTACATGGAACAAAGAAACACACTCAGCTACCACAGGCAGCACTCAGCACCAGCTTTTGATGGAAAAATGGACCTTGCATTTTGGGCTTGAGACATACATTTTCCCCAATTTTCTATTCCTGAATTAAAAATCAGCAGGTCTGTAGGTACAATATATATCAGTATTAGTGTTATTTGCACCACAATATACTGCAAAATTCAAGATCAGCCTATACAGCCCCCCCGCACTGGAGAGCAAGGAATTCAATGTGCAGGAAAGTGGAGGGTGAATATAGTTCTTTATTGATTTATTTCTACAGTTTTAATAGGGTTTTTTTTAAGTGTATGAATTTTAATTTTAAACATAATATTGTAGTGGTATAATTGACTAGGATATGGTGGAATTAGTACTGCTAGCAGTGATTTATCTCATGTCACCAAGAGAAAAATACATAGCAGAAAAATTCCTTCTAGTTAAAAGCTTGGTAGCATAGTGAACAATTCCCATTGCTGAATAAAACAGGAGTTGCTCTCTGTATTGAACATACCTTAAAAGAAAGCACAAGCAATTAAAAATTGACAAGACTGCTCTAATGGAATGATAATGGCTATCAAGGATAATGGCCAACCAGATAATAAGCAACTGAAATAATAGATCAATTAAACCTATGAGAAAATTTGTGCACTCTTTGTCACAGTGGTTGTTCCAAGAGAGGATATTCTACACAGAACAGTCTTCCACAGCCAAAGGATGAACTAGATTTGTAACAACAACTGTCTCAGAAATTCAAAGATAAGGGAAAAAAATTGTTTAACTGCATAAAGAGAGTAAGAGTATTTTGTAGGAAGTATAAAATTTACTTTTGACCTGCTGGGATTGAAGAGTCGTAAAGAAAATTTGGCGTTTTTTTTTTTAAATTTTCTTATTTTTCCTCTCAGCAAGTCTGTATATCCTCAGAAGGCCCAAGATACTTTTGGACTAAAGGGAAAGTTGAAATCCATGTTCCCCTCACTAAAGAAGTGACACCTCCACGCCAGCCCTTGCTGTTAAGTAGCTGAACCAACCAGATGTACCAGTGTTTTATTTATTTTGTGCATTGCAGGCTCACAGGCTGCACTTTATCACGGTGACGGCTGAATCCATCACCCTCTACCTGGAGCTATAATAGGAGTGCTCTCAAATCAACAAGTCTTTCCTTCAGAGTAACTGAACTGTAAATTGTCCTTGACCAGTCAGACAAACAAAAACAACCTTCCCTGTTAATCTGCTGAAGACAAACAGTTCACTGTCTATCCTCCCCTGAAGAAGGATGTCTGTGGCAATGGTGGTTTATCTGTCACATCCTTCACACGGTGCAATTCTGCTTTCAGGTTCAAATGCTTAGTGAGGTATTGAGAAACAGATGCAATCCGGCCTCTGTAAGTGTAAATAATCATTTTATTTTTAGGAAAAGAGGGCTTTTTTAATGAAAATGAGGTTTTCCAGATGATTAGAATATATTAGGGAAATATAAGGCTTTTTTACTAGGCAGGGAGAACTTTCAAGGCCATGGGCAGAACATCTCGATAATCCAGTGTCAAACACTGGCAAATTTTTACTCTTGTGCAGGATCAGGAAATCAGTTTCATACAATCCAGTTACAGAATTATTTGGGATGATGCATATGCTTCACTATTATAACTTTACAGATCAGATATATTTCTTACGAAATGACTGGAGATAATTTTTATTTAGCTTAACTGTTCGTTGCAGCAACTGAGTGCAGATATTTTCTAGCTCCTCATCACTTTTTGTAACTGATTTTTTGAGGTGTTTTACCGAAAAAAGCGTTCCTGAAAGGCTCCATTAAAGAAGTGCTGACACATTATGTTACAGTATGTTACAGTATCTTGGGTTCTATCAGTCACATTTCATTACTTTTACATAACATGGCTCTATTGATGCAACCTGATGTGACATGTCACACTGCAGTGTCAGCGACAAACTTGGACTAAAAAGTTTTTATCTTTAAAACCACCGTCTAGACAAAACACATGAGAAATGACTACGTGTATTCCTCTAATTTAAATTATTTATTTGTGGTGATAAATAAGACCAACACCACGCCTGTGGTTAGCACATAATTCCCTTCCACATTTGTGCAGTCAAAAGTGGGTAGTAAGAGTATTTTACTACTGGCACATCTTTATTCAGAACATCCAGAGGTGCCTGGGTCAACAGCTTCCTATTTATTCAAATTTATATTGACTAGCTTCAGAAGGCAAAGCTGACAAAATGATTAATTATAGTTTATAACTCATTGGCAGCCTGCAGTTTAATAGAATTAGCAGAACCTAAGTTCATCTTTAAATACCATGACGGTTTTCATTTTAAAAACGTCAAATTACATTTTTCAGTCGGTAACAAATACAACACGACTTATTCCAAATTTAAGGAAAACCCAAAAAGACTAAACAGGCACCAGGTTTAACACAAGATTTTTTATGACAACTAAAATCTTCAGGGGAACTGATTCTCTTTTTTCTTTTTCCCATATTAAGCAGCGGCAGTCCCTGCACAGGCTGTGAGTGGACCAAGTAAAAGGTACAGGTGTTTACAGTGTCAGTGTGGAGGAGTTCTCCTGACCTATTAAGAAATATTTCAACCTGACATTTACAAAAAACCAATACAGTCAGACCCTGCATGGCTAAAGTGAAACAATTACCAAATTAGGAGTCGTGAGGGTATTTTGGTTTTAAGTGTAAAAAGGTCTATCTGGCCCCAAACAGAGGACATGACTACGAGGGGTGTCACAGGTGCTGTTTCACATGTCAACTCCTATTGTAAACCATTAAAATTCCAATGCAGGTTCTGATAGTTCATATTTATACAGATATAAAAATTAAGTAAACTTTATAGTGAAAAATAAGAAATTGATATTTTTTCCTCTTTATGCATCTTTATTTCCACTCCTAGACACTAGGGTGTGACCTGACCTACAGGAAGACAGTTCACAATGGTTTTGTTTATGTATTTAAAAGACTTTCTAATAGAGATGAGTTTTCTACTGTCTTTCAATTTTACTGTGAGATGCTGCCTTTTTACAAAAGCATATATTAGCCAAAGGGAGTCATTATATTCATGTTAATAAGCATTTCTAAGTGACAATTTTGGACTAAGCTGTATGAAATATCAATTTTTATAAGGGATGAAATTTGGCAAAGGTGGACAGCTCTAACAAGAAAAGGTCACCGTGTACAAACCTCCATAATTCCAGTAACACTTTGCTGTATATTATTTTTCCAAGCCTTATCTAGACCATTTTTAAATTATAGAACTACAGGAAACAAAACAATTCACTAAAACAGCCACTGAATACATGTATTTTTAAATCAAACATTGAATTTTATGAAACACCCTCGTCCAATTCAGAAAGCCCACTGTGTTCCAAAGATTTGCATGTATCCAAAGCCCAGGCCTTTGATTAAGGCTGTTTAAAAGATGAGAAAATAGGGAGTTAATGGAAAACCAGACATTTAGATGTCTGAGTAGAACATTAGTACTTTCAAAGTTTGGAGGGATATATGTATGCACGTATAAATACATATTTTTGTATGAACTGGGGCTACTCTCTGCTTAGTTTCATCAGATTTTACTCCTGAAAGCCCATTAAACCAAATACTCATGTGATTTTAGCAACAAAGTCTGATTCCTTTGGTACTCACTGCACTTCTAGTCATGACACCTCTTCCCAGCCCTGCCAGGTAAACGTGCATCTCCTCTATTTTTATCTCCATTTTGTCTGTTCAGTGTCACTGAAACGTTCAGCTGGGGACACACGTGTTCGTTCTCCCTGTGAGCCTCTCCAGCATCACACCAGCTTTTATCCCTCTTCAGGGAAACATCTCTTTTACACCCTGACCTTTGCATGCTCCTTCAGAAGGGAAGATTTCCAGGGATAATGCTGCAGAATTCGTGCAGATGTCAGAACCTGTCATAGATGTACTGGTCCTACAATAATGTCACAAAAGTCACCTGCAGTCTTTTATATGACTTTGCAGTTCCAAATACAACTAATCATCCAGCCTTCGTGCTAGTTCTAAACCAAAGTGCTGAATTTGCTATAAATTTGTTTTCTTTGTCCACTTTCTCTCCATTTATTTTTGTTTTATGAACCCAGCTTGGCTAAGGAACAGGTCTTTACATGTCACAAATTGTTTCTGGTTCATCTGCTCTCCCAGAACATGTGATTGCACTCACACGTACGACCAACCTGTAAGAAGATTTGATATGAAAAAGAACAATATGAATCTAATATTAGTCATGATTTGGCATGAATTCTAAACTTATTCCACAGTGGTTTACTTCAGGCACCTCCTGGTTTACTATATAGACATATATGGTGTTAAAAAAAGTAATGGCTTACACTGCATACACACTAGGTAGATTGACCTTACACAATAAAGGTCAATTAAACAATGCTTAATGAAGAAATGATGTCTTAAGGAGGATACTGCAAGGTGAATTATACAATAAATCTTTTTTTTTTTTCTGCATATTCAAGAGGAATTTAACACCATGACACCAAAAGCAGATGGCAAAGGGAAACTGTAAGAAAAGATCTCCAAACAGGAAAGTGTGGGTTCAAGATGCCCACAGCTCTGCAGTTTGAGGGGTTTGTTTCTGACAATGCATTTTATGCAACATTGAAGGAATTCCCTTCTCATTCAGGCATTTTCTATGCAGGTAGAATGGAAGTAGAAGCCCGTGATGGCAGGAAAATAGAAAATGGCCAGGGTATCTCTGCAGCCCTTTTCCCCCCTGTGGGTTCCCACGTGTATAAAGAAACCAGATCCCTCCAGATGAATTTAAATCTATCAGAAATTTGCCGGTTGTGTTTTGATCATGGACCTGGTTGATCAAGAGGGAAGACAGAAATAAAGAAGCCTAGGCAAGCCTTGCCCCTTAGCAGTGGCATATTTGAGTATTATTTTATAGAAAATGCCGACGGACAGGTCTGCTGGTCCTTCAGGAAGAGGTAATTTTCCACTTAACTGCATATGCATATTAACTTGTGTGATGCTGTGCAAATGAAGAAGGCAATCTCTAAGAAACTTGGAGAATGAGATTCCAAAGAGCCAATTCAGCATATAGGGTATACATGACTGATCATAGAGTGATAATGAATAACAATATCCCTTTGATGGGAATTAGTTGCACTTGAAAAGGCAATGCTAAAGCGGGTTTACAGCAGCAGAGGAAGAAAAATCAAACCCTCAATAACACTTCTAGAATGCTGAAACCAATAAGGGTTTATTAAAAAGCAAACCAGAAGTAGTCCCTAATTCATTGGATTATCTAAAACTCCAGAGTAAGGGGAAAGACCTAACAAAAAAATAGAAACAGCTGCATCAAAGGTACAATTTTGCCAGAAACATCTACATTTACTTTTTTTTTTTTTAATATTACTACATTAATTCTCTTTGTCTCTTTTACAATCCACGTTGTAAATTCCCCAAACCCCAAGAAGGCACGAGCAGATTTACCCAAGGGATCCTCATGGTCTAGAAAGCCCCCATTCAATTAGTGAATTCGCTTCCTGCTCTTGGATCTCATTCCTTTGTTGTTTGCACACGCTCATGGCCAGTCAGATATCAAAGTGTTCAAAACTGAGTATTCCTGCTTTTGTATGAGCCCTAAAAATCCTGAATCCATTTGAAATTCAGGATTTTAATCACCACAGAGCACTTGTCCTGAGGCCAGCCAAAGCAGGGGGCTCTGCTGACTTATCCCCACCATTGGGTGTTCTTGGAAAACATCTTGTTGCTGCAGCTTTCCTGCTTTGGCAATTTATGGGATGTCACAACTCAATGGTACATGTACAGAAAGGGGAAAATACACATATGGAAAAGCATCATAACAACAAAAGAATAAAACCACTCCATAAACAATCCAACCATTGGATCAGCAAAATATTTCAGAGAGGGAGGTCTGTAAAGCTCCCAAATCCCTGCTAACCATCTTGATATTATAGAAAAACTCTTAAATTTGATTAATTTCATAAGTATACTGGATTATAAAACAAGCTAAAATGATCTGAAAATGATCTTAAATATCAAGTAAAAGTTAAAATTAAGGTTGAAAAAGCTCATGTTTGTCTTGTTAAGTGTTAAATTTCTGATAGCTCATCAAATATGCAATGATTGTGTTTGTAGTGTTAGGTTGATCAAAAAATAAGAAAGCAACCTTATGCATTTCCTATTAAAACAAAAAAAACCAGATCATGCTTTGATTTAGGTTCTTATCATCTGATAGCCTTAACTTCATCACTATGTAAGAAAATGGAGGAAATGATTTATTGTTGACTGTCATTCTTTCTGGAGATGAATAATCTTCTTCCTCAGTATTAAAGTGGCTTTCAGGCAAATCAATCAACCATAGATCATGTCATAAGACTGTCTGCTGATGTTAATAAAGCATTTGGTAATAAGGAGCTTTATGTGTTGTATTTATAGACACAGAAATACTATAATGTCCTGTTTAAAAGGGGACAATCTTGCCTGTGACATTGTTTTAAAATAAAGTTCAACGTACAGAGCCCTGAGCTTCTTAATTCTCTGGTGTATTTTGTGTGCAAGAGAGCAACAGTTTGCTGGAAATTCTTTTTCAAATAAAGGGACCAAGTGAGGATGACAATGGTCAACTGAAGGTGCAGATCAAGTAACGGACATCATGTAAATTAATTATGGTATTTCACTTTGAAAATTAACATACCTCTATATCCTGATGTTCCTACATAGCCCAAAGACTGCCATTTCGATTACAAGGACAAAAAGAGAAGGATTAATGTGGAACAGCGTATCTAGTTAAGCCTTGCTTTAAAACTGCTTCTTCTTCTTCCATTGTATATATCATAATATGACAAGATAATGAAATGTCAGGACTGCAGAACACACAACATTGCCCAGTCGAACTTCAGCACAAGCACAGGGTAATTTTCGGGTCAGGTATTCACAGAAGTGAGTAATTTAAATTATCTATGAATTCTTTCAAGCTACTGAAAATTCATTACCTCCATATCTCCAATAATAAGGAAAAATGACATTTACTGCAGAATTTAAATATTTAGAGGAATGACTGAGTAATGACTTTTGGTCATCAAATTCAGTTTTGTAATTGAATAATGAAGGAAAAAGGAATTAGAAGTACATCAGGAGGCTTCTGGGACGTAGAGAAAGAATTCCCTTCCTAAAACCTAAAATTTGGACTTAAATTACTTGCATGTTGCAAATATTTAGCAAATTGATCTCTGTTGATCTTCATGGTTTGGACGTGCCATTGGATTATCTTGAGCAGAGGTTGGGTACTAAGGAAGAGCTTAAAGAAGTAGCAGTAAAATAAATGTTTAAATAGCAGTAAAACAAAGGATTCCTCAGAACTTCCTAAGTGACTGTCATGATCATGTCCTTTTAGTATTTGCAGGGATAGGAATATCAGGTAGGAGTTTGTGGATCGTGCCATGAAAGCACAGACATTTTCCTCATTGAGCAGAGACTTTCCCCGTAGCAGTGAACCATCCAGAGCTCCTTGTAGTACTGTAAAAATACATTTTGAACCTCAAACGGTGGAAAATCAGATACTTATAGGATTCAGAAAATCTTTGCAGGACAAATAAAGTGATATGAGCAGCTGCAGGTTCCGTGCTCCCAAGGAAGTTGGAAATTTCAGTGTTGGCAGTTCAAAGATTAAGAGAGTGCAGTGAAAACAACAGGAAGAGATGACGGGTCATTGTTCAGTTCAGTAGGATTTGGAACAACTGTGGAGAAAGCAGCCATAGAATCATGGAATCCTTAAGATTGGAAAAGACTTTTGAGATCATCAAGTCCAACTGTCAACAGAGCACCACCACCATGTTCACTACGTCCCATTTAATGTGTGAGTCATATGGGGGGAGGAATTCGAGACTTGAAATTTTCTTGCCTGACAAGCAATTCCTGGAATTCCTAGCAGTAGTTGCTGTGTAAGAGTCCAGCTTTTGAGTTGGCCAGGATCTGAACTACTTTTAACAACACCTAAGACTTTAGTTTCTGAAGAACATAAAGTAGAAGTTCTACAGTACTTTTTCTTAGCCCAAACAAAAAGTGAAAACATTCAGCCCAGCTTTAAAGGGTCCTTAGAACTAGTGATGTGAAAACACTACATTAGCACAAGCAGGCCTCCAAACATTTGAGTTTAATTTTACTTTGGAGTTTTGCTGCTACACTGGTTTGCCTTCACTGCAAAACCTTACTTACTTGGCTTAGAATTTCACTGCAAATAATTTAACTTTAATTAATGTGGGTTTTTAAAAACTTAATCTTTCCCATTTTGCTTTCCATTTTCATTCTCAATATTGCAGTGAGGTGGGATTTAGTAGCCTCCTATGTGTAGACTTAGACTGAAGAAGCCAGTTAGATTAGTTACCTGGTTATACTGTGGAGTTATTTGCTACCCTGATGGCACTGAATTAGATTGCTGAAGTACAACCTTTACAATCTGTCACTTCTCCAGATCTTTTAAGTGCCGTAGATATCATCCTAGAAATTTCAATCACTAGAGTAGGAATAGCTTTGGAAATTATTGATGTCTGTAATAAGGTAATATGTCACAGCAACAATGTCATTTTTGTATGGATTCCAGCCGGTGTAGATATTAAAGGAAATGAAATGGGAGATAAAGCAGTCAAAAAAGCTTTGCAAAATAATTCAGAAGTCATTGAGAAAAGAAAATTCGGTCAGTCAACAAAACAAAAAAGCAAAGCCCAAACAACTAATTCTGGCAGGTGAAGGTTAAAAAAGGGTAAGTTAATTTACAATACAAGAATATTCTTCTTCTGTGCTCAGCTACCAAATCCCACAGAAATGGTAATAAAAAAATGCTCAAGAAACACAGAGTGTTTCTTCCTACATGCTGTAAGCAGACTAATTGCACCTGAATGGTGAATGTTTTTTCTTGGATAATATGAAAGGCACTTGCACCTAAGACTTCAAGGTAAACTCATTACAACAGCCAAAATATTGCTCATGAGTGTGCAAGATTTTACATGCAATTTAAGAAAATTTGTGCAAGTGGACACCTTCTCTTATTTGAATAATTGTTATTAAATGCAAATACAGAAGATCCAGGAGGAATGAAAAATCAGACAGTACCTTACAGCTTGCAATGACTGGAGCTAAAACTATCGTTTAAGTAATATTTGTGTATTTTTTCAATTAAAAAAAATTTTTCAGCTAAAGTATAAGTAAAATATGAATATCACATAGTTTACAATATATGCTTTCTTCAATGATGCTATTATTTACCTTTATAAAATAGTTAAAAGTTGGACATTAAGCTCACCTAAAGGCGTGTTGGATACCCTTGCAGTAGTAGTCAGAAAAACTGAATACCACCATCTAAAGATACATTCCCAAATTAATCCTCTGACACAATGAAAATCAGAATGCTCAGACACACACAGGAACCTAAACATGGGTATGACGCAGAGTTTTGGGAGAGACTGTTGTGATTTTTCCAGGTCTTCCTTTTCTTAGACCCACCTTGAGATATCTTAATTGGGCTTGGTTTCCTGGAGACTCTGAACTGCTGAGCACCCACCACTGACAGTTGCTGTGCTGTGTGGTTTTGGTGGGAAACACAAGAGGAGCACCCCAACCCTACTGAAAAGAGGTACTACTTCATCCAGTCCTTAGCAGAGTGGGGCATGGTCAGAGCACAGTCCTTTTTTACTGTTCAAGGAACAGCATATTTAAGGAAGTCAGACAGTGTTTAGAGACAAAATCATCAATAGAAGTGTGGTATGTAAAAAGCTTGCTTTTATTTTCAAAATCCTATAGTGGGAGCTGACACCTGTCCATGCCAATACATCACTTTCAATGCTATCATCAGAGACTTTCCACCTTGGAAAGCTTAATAAATGTTTGACCATCAGCTGTGGCCTCTTTTCCTCCCTCTGCCATGACCACGAGTTCCTATATACAAGGGCAGCAAAGAGAGACCTACTAACAACAAGAAAAAAATCCTTATAACTTCTAAAATCTGGAGATAAAGAAGAAGGTACTGTGTAAATCACCTTTTAAAAAAGTCGGTGTATGTTTTAACAGCAGTTCAAACACTAAAAGGGAAAATAAAAAGGAAAAGAGGAGGAGGAAAAGTTGAAAATATTTTACCCCCCTCTGGTGGTGAATGTGAGATGGACAGGAACCGAAAGAATTTTCAGGGTGTAAAGGTGTTTCTTCATCTGCCCTCAAATCTCCCCAAAATAGTTCAGAGCTTAGAAAACTAAAAGAAAACCCCGCTAATCCCAGAAGGTTGACCCCTGCAGAACCAGGTCAGACGCCTGAGGAATCCCCAGATGAAGCCAGTGAATGTGCTCAATAGTACAGCACAGACTGAAGGGTCTCTGTGGTTTTCCTGCAGCTCAGTAAGACCTGAGACACAAAGCCTGGCCAGAACTGCACTGCCTTGGTGCTGCAAGTGTCCAGAGACACAGAAGATGCACAGATATTTGAGACTGTCTTGCATAAAACCTGTTTGCTTTGCAGTTTATTAATTTATCATTCAGCTGTGCCGAATATCTGTATTACTTTCAACCGAGGCTGTGAAACAGCCAAGAAACAAGTGTTCACTTCTCTGGGGAAGACCATACTTCCTTCCCTCAAAATGCTCCAATGCCCCTACTCCGGGGGATATTCCACTATTGCTCTCCTTCTGTTGAGACATATGACTACAAACATGCTCCTCTCACAAGCAGATAAATGTTTCCTCTCAATCACAGCAAACTACTTCTGTCAGCTGCTCATTTCCTCACGTTACTCACATTTCCTCCTTCATTGTATGTTTTATATTGAATTGTTTGTTTTTTTTTTTCTCTGAGGCTCTCTAGACTTGGCCACTCTGGGGAAAAAAAGGACAATTTCTCATTTTACATCTTTGTTTTGCTCTGCTGTTCCTCCAACAACTTCTGCACTCGGTGGCTGCTCCACTGCTCCCTCACAAGTATCTTTTTCCTCATTCCTGACCGTCACTTTCCTCACTTACAAACTTTTCACAAAAGATTCACTTCATCACCACTTCTGTTGTTTCTGCTTCGAATCTATTATCAGAGAAATCTTATATTTTTATGTTGTACTTTCTTGCCTTCTTACTGTGCTTCTGTCCTCCCGTCTTGGTAATTTCTGTCCTCAACAGAATTATTCTTTTCCAAGGAAATTCAAGCAGGTATAATATACTTCTTGGCAAAATACACTAGTGGACTTAGAGAGTATGTACCTGCAAACAACTTCCAATACAACTAAGGAATATTTGTCCTGACAAGCTGTAGTCAGTGATTACCTGCAGTCTTTAAATTGCTCAAGTCCCTAAAAGCTTCTCACTGTTCATATAATAGGCAGAGAAAATAGTCTTTTCAAACAACATGAACTTTTCAATTGTAGTTTACTTTTAGGGGGATTCCACCCTCTATAAAATATCAACTATGGAGAAGCAAGTACTGAAATTCCTTTGTCAAATGCCATCCGTGCCTGTAGTATCATCCCCCCCCATACTCTAATGGAAGCAAAGTACTGAATGATTTCAGATACTTTTTTTACAACTTCAGCTCTCTGTAAAACGAAGCTACGAACTGAAATCAGAGACCACAATAACCTTGGATCTCAGAGGTAGTTTATCCCTAGCAATTTTACTCTTGTTGTAGTTTATACAAAGATACAACTTTGATTCTGTACAAACAACTTTTCAGCTGCATTTTTTTCTGCTCGATCATTTTGTCCTTGTGGAAATGACAACTAACAATTCCACTTGGATAATATAGAAGAAAACAAGTGTCACTACTTTCAATTACAAGAGTGGCAGATAAATGGCTGCTCATTATAGAGTACTTAAAGCTTCAGTCCAAACTTGCTATGAATTACTTTCTCAATCTAAATGCCAATATTTTACTTAGGTGTATTGATTCAGATGTATAAACCTATTTACCTCTCTGGGTCAGAGTTTGTTTTTCTTTTGTCAGCAAGAGAGGACTAAGGCAAGAGAACAACAGTGGGTTTGGATAATGGAAGGAGTTTGCCTCGAGTGCCCAGCTTCTTTAGGAGGTGACAAAAGCCTGGGATTGCAAGGCATATACCAGACCATTTTTAAATTTCACATAATGCTCAAGTCTGAAACGGGGTGCTGGAGCTCTGCCTGAAACCAACACTTTGACAAACACAAACAGTAAAGGGACTTTAGAACATGATCGAAGCTAAACAAGTTCTTCATTGTATTGAGACTTCAGAGAGGCCCCTCTAAATTCAGTTAATTGGGCAAAAATCATTGCATCAAAGGAAACCCCACACAATGCAGTTTGTTAGTCACTCTTTGCCATTCCTTATGTCATTACATGCTTTGCAAAATCTAATGAGAACCACAAGTCTCTAAAAAGACAGTTTCTATATCCCCACTCCCCATCGCCTCAGACGCCTCTGCTACATGACCTTGGCTACAGAAATGACAATGTAAAGGGTTTAACAATTCCCTTTAAGATTTCAGACACCTTCTCAGAAGTCTGAGAAAACTAAATTGCTTCCCCAAAGCCCCACAGACAAAACTCACTACTAAAGCTCAACCAAAATTTTAAACAATACAACTGTAGCAGCAAGGAGAAGGATGAGAGAATAAACTTGAGGGATTCAGCAATTAATAAATATCTTACAAAGAGGACTGGTATTCACCGAGAAGTCTTTTTCCCAGACCTGTCTCTCTTCAGCACAGCTCTCCCACCCTCTGGAGCACAAGCACACCCAGCTCAGCCCCAGTGCTGAGCCCACACCTGGCAGAGCTGGAGGAGCAGTGTTCTCCCCACTGCTGGCAGGATTATAAATAACCACCCACACAGCTGCTGTGGATTGGGGAAAGGTGCTGGGAGTGAGGGGAAAAGTGTGTGGAACAGCTCTGGGAACAGTAAGTTGGGAGAAGGAGGGAGAGAAGGCATTGTCCGTAGCAGGTCTTGGAGACCATGGGGCAGCAGACACCCACACTGCAGCCTGGAGAAGGTCCCACAGCAGGTGGGTATTTCCTGCACAGGGGGAAGGTGTGAGGAGAAGGGAGCAGCAGAGAGGAACTGCCATGGACTGACTGCAACCCCTCCTTGCCCCAGCCCTGCTAAGAGGGTGGGGGACAGTAGCAGGGCTGGAAATGAAGGAGTGAGGCTGAGCCTGGGAAAAATGGTGTGTATGAGTGTGAGAGGATAGTGTTGTTTTGCACTGCCTTCGTTTCACATTGCAAAAATCTATTGTAATTGCTGATAAAGTAAATTATTTTTCCCTCACTCAAGTCTGGTTTGCTCATTGGTAAGCTGGAGGAAATGCTGTCAGGCAGTATCTACTATATTTACA
This sequence comes from Oxyruncus cristatus, assembly GCA_013399855.1. NCBI lineage: Eukaryota > Metazoa > Chordata > Aves > Passeriformes > Cotingidae > Oxyruncus > Oxyruncus cristatus. Next base: position 726,367 of record VXAY01005517.1, read on the forward strand.
AATTTTCCTTGGTACTTGTTCACATTTTGCTTGAAATACTCAACAATCAGCGAAGCAATGTGAATTTGCAGAAGTCCTCTGTGATGTTCCAGCCCAACTTTTCCCCCAAAGGGTAGCATTCTCCTGTGTAAAACAGTGCTGAGGAATCTTTACACACACAATACCTTGCTGAGTGTTCAAAGGAGCATTTTAATGAGCATCAACTAGTTCTTGAGGTCCAGCTCTAAATCTAAACTCAGAGGAGACTGAAAAGAATGGGATTCAGGTGCAGCTGTGCAATCAGATGCTGTTTCCTCCTGGTATGTTCCTGCCCTCCCAGTAAATTCAGGTGCAAACACTTAAAACTGTGGGAACCAAGTATTTGTGACGGGCATTAAACAAGGAGAGATGAGCACTTTCCTTGTGGAAGTTCTGAGCCAAAGTAAGTTTTACCTAAGTGCTATGATGTCTTGGTTTTCTTTTCCAATTGTGAAGAAAATGGTAGTAGGAATTAATATATATAGTAGTAATCAATGATTACTCAAGATGCCTATTCTGATTTATCTTTAATGATTATATTTACAGCTGACTCCAAAGCATCAGTCCCGACTGAAATTGTAAGCAAGCAGTGAGCAGTAAAAATGCTACATTTGTGTTCCTGTTACATATTTATGATATTGAGTATAAGTAATTTCAGAGTGAAGATTATCCATGCAAAATGATATCTTGAAACACATGTTCTACAGTAACCAGCAGGTTATTTGGCATGGTGTTGTAAAGTATTTCTAGGCTGGGATACAGAAATAAAACCAATCGTCACATGCACCCTCAATTTCTACATATTTCATACCTGCAAAAGAGAGAGAACCAAGGGAAAACCAGCAGAAATCTTCCAATTTTTTTCATCCAGCATGGCATCTGATGGAAATTCCTGACCCTGTGTTTCAGCAAGATCTGTGACACCTATTTTTGACCCTGAGGGTAAACGAACCCATAGCAGACTGACCAATTGTGGGAGCTGTGGGAGAGTTCTGCTCACACGGACACGGATTCCTGTTGCAGCTGCTCCCAGGAGGGTTGGAAGAGATGAGTATGGGAATTGATTAGAACCGGGCTTTGCTGGTGACATTTTACACTCACAGCTTGTCTTCTCAGCAGACTCAGATGGACTTGCTTTTCCTTATTAGTTTGGTAATAAATGGTGGTGGAAATGTCTGCGATCATCTCTGTGTGGTTATTCAGGAGAACCTCACAGCCACTGTGGACATAACAAAGTGTGAACATCCTGATGTGAAGGAAACACTACTCAAAGCCCTCTGACCCGATCCAATTGCTTGTCTGAGGAGACGTCTGAGCTCTGACAAATGTGTTCACTGTGAGTGTTCTCATCAGTGGAGGAGGATATAATTGTATATATCTGACACACTCCTGAGACTCTACATCAAACCTCCAAAGAGAAGAGTGATGGCTGGGGAGTGATCATTTGCTGGGGAAGTGGCAGCTCTGACAAGGAAACTGCATAAAGGCCCAGCTGAACCCCCAGGGATGGGGCCAGGAATTGGGTGTCCTGAGCACACACAGCTCCAGGTGCTCCATCAGGGAATGGCAGGTTTATAACACCCCGGGCTGTCAAACTGGATGGAAGGGGATTAGAGAACCTGCTTGCAGGAAGATAAGTCTTTGCAGAGGGACAGCGTATGATTGTCCCAATGAACTCTGCGGATGGAGCCAGAACATCAGTTTTTAGAACTGCACCACTTTTCTTGCTGGCTGAACATTTATGAATAACAGCAATTAGGGCTCAATTTGCAGAGCTAAATAGAAAAATATTTTTTTTTACCTGAATATATTTCATACATAGAATGAAACTGCTATGTGATTCATTCAAAATTCCATAATCCTGTTTTTCAATAAAAGTTAATTCATTTCCATTATAAGCCGTTGCACTCAAATTCTTAGTATGGTAGTGGGAATCCATAAAACAGTTAAAGAAGTCACAATAACCTTATGTTATTGAAGCATTATATAATTATCTATAATTTCAAGCATTATTTTTGGTGTTTCAGTGCTTTTTACAGACAATCTGATCAAACCCATTGAAAACTGAACCTACATCTTCAAAATCCAAGCCCAGTGCTAATATTCCTATTTAGAGCAGACCTCTCATATTCACTTAAAATCTAATTAATATGGATAAACACTAAAATTTCATGTGTTTCTCTTCTAAATATCTTTGACAGATTTATAGGCAGTTTAACTCACAAATGGCATTAGGCTCTAAACAGGGAGAGGGATATTACTTCACTCAGGTAAACTCTTTGTTTCCAATACAGATTTTTTTTTTTTTAAAGAAGACTAAAAAATCAGAAACATTTAAAAGAGAGACAATATCCTCCTTATATTTGTCTTCAAATATATTTACAGTGTATTTTATTTATCATAGTTTATTTTATCATTAAAATATCATTAGAAACCCCCCCACTCTTTTTCTTGCAAATGTCTTCATAAAAACAAATTCCTAAAAACACGTGAAGACAGCTGTATTTGCTGTTTAGTGAGTGTTTGTTCACATCATTAGAAAATGCTTTATGTCACGAATCGTGCTCTTACATTCTAAACACAACCCCAACCCCTCCAAACCTTTGCAGGGAATTATGAAATGAGCCAGCAGAGGGACCCCTTCCGTCAAAAATTTAAAGTCATCCAGAAAACAACCCTTGAATCAAAACCCACAAGGGTTTTATTTAGGCACAGTCCCAGAGAGTGTCTCAAGTAGCAAGAGCACACAAATTAGCAATATTTCTGATACAAGACAGAGAGGTTAAAACACAGTAATGAAATATCTTTTTTGTGTTATGTTTCCAATAAAAGGATAAGCCGTGATATTTTAAGATTGCCATTCATTACATATTATTTAGGCTGACTGGTGCCACTGTCCCCGGGTTGCTAAAATGCGCTATGTCAGTATTAGAGTCAAGAAAATGATCGAGTCATATTGTACCTGATGTTACCTGAGAGTAAAATAGGAAACAGGGCTATGACAGGAGCAGAAACTTATCTCACAAACTGTCTCTTCCTTGTTTAAACCACTGCCTTCCTCAGAATTAAACAGGAGGTCCATGGGAATTTGACTGTGTGAAAACACTCTCAAACCGAAGAGAATGTCTGAATTCATCCTGTAACGTTGGAATTGAAGCCTGTCAGTGACTGGTGCTGAAATACATATATTTAGAAAGTACAGTTCTGCAGCAAACGCTTCTTAAATGCATCTTGAATTTGAGGGGAAATGTGATCAGGGAGTGTGTCTTTTCCAATTGTTGCCATGGCAGCTTACCCAGTCGTGCTGTTGTAGAAACAATTCATTTTTCACAGGAACTTGGTATTTTATAACTTTCTGCTTTTTATTCTTCGATTCTGTGAACTACCAGAATATCATTTCTACCTATTCATAAGTGGTAAAACCATTGTAACCAGTGCTTATTCACACTGAGATATGACAACCCTCCTCCCTCCCCCCAAGTTTCTAGAACATTTATTCTTAAAAAAAAAATAAATTGTAAGCTATGAGGTAAAGCTGAAGTCCAGAATTTGTATTCTGGAAATGCAAATTCAGAAAAGAGCTTATTGTGCTGTCTGCTTCCCAGTGCTTTACAATGCTCTAAGGTACTAATTACATGTAAAAAGCTGTTTTACCACACGGGCCATAACACAACTCTGGCACTACAGCAAGATTGAAAAGTAAATCAGGTTCTACTCATTACAAATTTAAGCAGGTTGTATTTCTTTGCCCTGTCCTAGTAACGCTCAATGAGGTTTTGAGAAACAAAATAGCTGTGGGGAGAAGTGTTACAATCACTAGGAACGTTTCATAGATGATGTTGTTTGCACAGCAAAAGGTAGCCTGGAATCTGTAAAACTCTCACCTTTACAGTTGTGCCTCTTTGGACAAAATCCCCAATCCAGTGACTACTGTGATTAGACAGAGAACTGATGGCAGGTGTAACTTTGAACCTGTTTATTAATGAAGATATAAAAAGACCCATTCCTGTTAATGCAACAGTGATATTACAATAGCAGCAAACACAAGGAAGCCATTTCCCTGCACACAAAATGATACTTTCACTGTGCCCTTTGTCTAAAAATTCATCTCCTTCCTCTTCAGGCTGTTTTGAAGCTCCTTCCTTCTCCACCTGCAATTCTCACCCATTCCCTCACGTCACCTTAAGAACTCAAGTCCTCCTTCAAACATTCTTACACTTCCATGGCCTTGCAGCATAAAGTGATTGTCAGGATGTCAGAATAAAGGATTTTATTTCTTTCAAGTTTACATAACTTTTAATGGAAATATAAAAATTTACTTAGAGTTAAAAAATCCCCCTGGGGAAATATTCTTTTAATTACATGTGCCAAGATGGAGAGGTTTATAAGTGTATCAGCACAGCAACACGGGAATTAACAGAAAACGGTTTGCAGAGAGTTATTTTATGAAAGGACAGTTCTGATAGATAAAATTTTCATTTAGTGTTTCACTAAAACTAGAACATTAAAATTAAATGTTCTTTATTCACAGGCTCTCTCAGTCCCTATTTTTCACATTCCTAATACTTTTTGTATCCTGTTCCAAAACACTGCTAGAAAGAAATGAAATCCAATTGTATCTACCAGTACAGTACAGGAATATTTTCCCCTCCATGTGCTGATTAACATCACACTGAAGACAGATGGCAGATGCTAATTCCTACCCAGCTGACACACGGTGAGTTTTTGATCACCAGGTAGGGAAAGAGCACAGTAACTTGTAAGTTAGTTTGAAAACCTCATTAGATGACCAGAATTTGTTGGGCAGAAAGCATATGGTCAGCAAAAGTTGAGGATCTCTAAATAGTGTGTATAATATATATATATAGTCACATACACACATATGCATATATCTCACTATCCATGTAACTTTATATATAACTATATATATATGTAAGAGTCTCCACCCACATTTCTAATTCTTGAAGTTTTACACCACTTTTATAGTAAAAGCAGCTAAATTCTTGGCATTTTGGGGTTACAGAAACTCCTCCCTCATAATTTAAATATACAGAACATTTCTGGAGTGCACAGTTAAAAAGAGGAAAATAAAAATTCAGAACCATAGCTCCATAAAAACCTTTCTCATTTTTTAAAGCTTGTGGTTTGACTGCACTTCAGTGCTGAACATTCCAGATCTGCAGTAGTTCCATGATATAGAAAATATGGCATAGAAAATACCTCCTTTGCTAAAAGCTGAACTTGCTCATTGTGCTTGGAGACCATATCAAACACTGTGGTTCCTACAGCACAGGCATTACAAATTCACTTCCAAATGTATTTAAATATGGTATTTCTCCCTGTCTATTATCTTTACTATAAAGCTGTCCCTACTGTAAAGCCTTTACAGCAGAACACTACTTTCTATCTCTCATCAGCAGGTGGCTTCCTTCCTCCTGTATTAAAAATTCAAGAGCTTAATCCTACAAGATACCAAGGATTTAAACAATTGGCCTTTCTGAATGGACAAAATTTGTTTTAACTAGCAAATAAAACTATTAGAATGAATTATTAATACTTGGGGGGAAAACAGGGTAGAGGAGATAAGAAATCTGAGAGTTTGCTTCTTAGAGAAGTCAGTTGCAATGCGTTGTGTCATCACAATAAGGCGTCAAAAACATAAAAAACCCAAAATAGAGAATTGAACTGTTTTTTTTTTTTTTTTTAGTAGTGTCAATCCCTACTGATGTTAAGGTTTGTGCAGTATCACCTAGACTACACTACTCTGAATCTAATGGCAAAACAGTGTTTGAAAGCTCAGCTGGGGAGATGAACTTTCGATAAATTCTTCTAAATAGTATTGCTTGACTTTTTAAAAATTTATTTCAGTGGCATTTCTTTTTCCCCAAAGCAATGTCAGCTGCTGCCTTACATAACTTTTATTTAATTTAAAATCAATAAAACAATACTCACATGCTCTTGGCATTCAGAAATGACATTTCTCTGTTGTTTTTACAGCACACAAAGCAAACAAAAATCAATACTTTATATTTCCACACTTGAATAAAAAAGAAAATAAAGCAGCAGGCTCACAGTGCTATATAATAGTGATTATAGAGTCTTTGAAGATAAATTACCGAGATTTAAAAATAATTCTGGGTAAGACAGCATTACAGACTTTTTTAATCAGTTTTCAAAAATTTGAGGGAATCAGTATATGAACTAAAATACACTACACTGGGTGTCATTCTTCATGAAAGTCTTCAAAGAACTTGCAGACCACATTTAAAAGTGAATTTTTCATGTTTTTTTTTCTGTAGAGGCAAATAATGCAACTTTCACGATAAAATTCATCGATGACACTCCAAAACTTGTGCAATATATGGAGAAATGAGAAATTTATGAAAAGGGAAAAGGTATTTTGCAGGAAATACTTCTTTTTTAGCTTCTCAAGATGGGCCTTTTTAGTGAATATTAGAGCAAGGGCAAGACCCACCTCAGTGGTGGCTTTCTTTCCTGTGTCGACGGCGGTTGTTGACTCGCAGGAGCGCTGCGCTGGGATTGGCCACCTGACTGCCCAAATTCCACATGGTTGAAGATTCCTCCCAGACCAAAGGTGCCCGCACAGAAAGCTCTTGCTCTCCGTGTAGTGCCGAGAGTGGCCCACCAACTGGACTTGAGAGACGGAGGGTCAGGGCTTTCTTTCCTGGGTGGAAGGGCATTTGTTCACTTGCAGACACGCTGGGCTGAACTTGGCTGTCCGACAGCCAAAATTCCATACGGACAAAGATTCCTCCCAGAGCAAAGGTGCCAGGTGAGAAAGACCATGCTGTCCATGTAGTGCTGAGAGTGGACCACCAACTGCACTTGAGAGACGGAGGCTCAGGGCTTTCTTTCGTGGGTGGAAGGGCAATCGTTCCCTCACAGGAGCGCTGCGCTGAAATTGGCCGTCCGACTTCCAGAATTCCAGATGGACGAAGGTTCCTCCCAGACCAAAGGTGCTCTCACAGAAACCTCTTGCTGCCCATGTAGTGTTGACAGTGGCACACCAACTACACCTGAGAGGTGGAGGCTCAGGGCTTTCTATGATTTTATATGTCATCTTGAAAAGATTACTTGAAACGATTTTTAACTTTGAAGTTAATTCCATTTTGGATGTAGCTCACTTAGCAACTTTTTTTTCCCCCCCAGTAAAACTCTAATGAATCATAAACTGCCATTGAAATGTGCGCATAGAAACCTGAATCTTAAATGTTTTAAATGAAAAGTTATTAAACCATTTGACTCAGAGGACAATAAGCCTAAACAGAAAGTGGTTCTAGCAGACTGGAAGTGGTAGTATATTGCTGAATATTATTTTGTACAATCATAGAATCATAGAATCATAGAATCATAGAATCAGACGGGTTGGAAAGGACCTCAGAGATCATCAAGTCCAACCCTTGATCCAACCCCACTATGGTTACTAGACTATGGCATTAAGTGCCACGTCCAGCCTCGTCTTGAAAACCTCCAGGGATGGAGAATCCACCACTTCCCTGGGCAGCCCATTCCAATGGCTGATTACTCTCTCTGTAAAGAATGGAAGTGTTATCAAACAGCCTCACTATAATTCATCTCAGTGTGTTCACTGGTCTCCTAAAATACTAAATCACCTACCAACAACAGGGCTTAAAATACATAACCATCTTATCTTCATCTTACTCCCCAAAGGACATTCTTAGTTTCCAAAGAATAAAGAAGTCCATCTGTAACTCTCAAGAATTATTCTTTCTTACATTTTCAGCTATCTGGTAGGAAATATTTTTATCATTTCAAGGAGACTTAAAATACCTTGCTAAGGTGTTTTGCAATTTCACTTGAAAACCGAATTCTTCCACTTACACAGTGTTGTACTTCGCACATCTCATGGCACAATGAAACTTTTCCCAGAGGAATTACTGGATAATGTGATGATGGCAGAACCTGGCCAGCCTTTCAAAGGGGTTGTGTGACCTTTTCCAAGGGTCCCCAGTGCAGACCAAGAGTGTTCATAGAGGAGAAAATGGCTATGCCATGAGTTTTTCCACATCAGCTCCCTCCACTGTAACTCCCCTAGAATATATATCATCCTAATATTCTGAACTGCCATGGAATGTGCAAGTGCTCCTCTGACAGAAAGCTTCATCTTCTAACAAGATTTTAACATTTCTTCAAGATTTCCTCTCAACACTGAGTGTGGCTTCAACCCAGACCAGGATCCCTCAAGTCCAAATCCAAGAGCTTACTGACATTCCCCTTAAAAACGTAAAGACTGTACCAAAGAAATATCCCAAAAATATACCCTCCAAAAGGTGAGCGTTTAATAAAAGCCTCTTCTGCTTTGAGACTTGAAAGTAAGTCAGTATTGATACCAAATGAGGGAAAGCAGAATCAAAATTTTCAGATTTCTGGAAAATAAAACTGTGAATAAAAATTGACAGAATTTAGACATCTACATCCCAATTTCAAAACACAATAATTGATGGGATTTGTAGCTTCTCCCTTTAAAAATATTTAAATTCTCTTCAAATTTTAAGGACATGAAAATTGACGGAGGCAGCCCACATAGCCAGCCATGCTGATTTCCACCAATTTTCTGTTGCAAAATTCAGTTTACACATGAAGCTTTGGAATAAAAATTTGTAGAAAGATTCCTCATCTCATTAGGCCTTTGGGTGCAAAATATAAATGATATAAATATAAATACATGTTAAAATATAAATATAATATAAATGTGTTATAAATAATTTAGTAATAAATAGATAATAAATAAAGATTCAGTAAGATTTTCTAGTCCGTTTTTGTGTCTGATAACATTAATCTAAGGTATCTGGCACCCTGAATTTGACCAGGGCTGCTTTTCTTTTTTGATTCATGCTTTGCAGAAAGCAGGGATGAAATTCAAGGCTATATTTACCTTTCGCACCTGACTATGTTAATCTAGAAGACATTTTAAGGAAACGGATATAAAAGGTCAGAGGTACGCACAGTTTTCTATCACATTTCTAATAAAATCACCTCAGCTCCTGAAGAACATCCACACTAATTTACAGAGCACACCAACACTACAGCCCTCACAGAGGAAGCAAGGAGAAAGGGGTGTCATATTCTCATGGAGAAATTTAGTCACAGTGATGATGCTGTATTGCAAAGATTAAAACCAGTATTGCAAAGATTAAAACAGGTTGGATAAATTTTTACATCAGTGTATCCTCGTGGAACACGCCTCCGACCAAACTGGAATCATGCAATAAAAAATAAGTGAAAGTTTCTTTCTGGCATCATCTTGTTTCAGCGTTTTCCGATTAAAGTATCTCCATTGTTAGTTCCCAAATTGCCACTGGTTTTTCATTCAGTGTTATAGGATTATTTAAAAGTGTAAATTAAGATGACACTAAAGTTAAAATTACTTAGGCCCAAAGAATAAAAAGGTAAAAATTTCCGGAGTGATTTTTGAAATAAATGTATTCAAAGACCGGAGAATTACCTGCAACCCCAAGCACCCCACAGTCGTAGTGGCAGGCACGACACAATCTTGAGGCCACGTGTTGTTCAGCAAGAAGGCAGAGGCCTCAGGAAATGGTCCTTGGCAAAGGCCTTGTTTAATGCAGATGCTGAAGGAAGTTCAACGGAAAACATTTATCAGAAATTTCCGTCCAGAGAGATGTGCTGCTTTAGGGAAAAATGCAAATATTACTCAGCACACCAAGGGCAAAGGAAATAGGAAATGGGCTAGAGAGTTCTCCGAAATAATCTGTCACTGAAATGTGAGAAAACAGGCTCGTGTGTTGGCTTTTCTTTTATTTTAAAGCCTTCCACAAGTCAAGATCCATTTGCAGCGCTGTGCCATTATCTGGAAGTTGGCTACTTCCAATCCAAACTTCTTAAAGGTAGGAGAAAAAGCTTAATTTTGTTCTTATCTTGACCTATCGTTTGCGTGTTTATTATTTGAGCCTTTGGAATAACTCATAGGAAAACCATGAGCTTATCACGGAAACAATACATCTCAGAAATGTGGTAGCAGTTGACTTCGGTGCTTTTTACAGTCTGCAGAAAAATGCCAGTGATTGAGCCAAAATTTTTGAGGAGTCTCAGAAGGACAGAGTCCACCTCTGTGGAGGGTGTCACCTCTGAGCTTGCCAGGGTTTGGACAAGGGGTGGAGCAGAGATTTTGGGAGCAACGAGGAAACCTACTGCTCACATGTCACGCTGAACTTGTACTGGGGGAGAAAAAGGGATTGTGCTTTAAACTCTGCATTTTTAACCCCAAAATACTTGGCTGTGCAGGTAGTTAACCACCAGAATATCTTCATTGCATGTCATAAAGATGCTTATATGAGTGAAAAATAGATGCTTATTAACATTTAGCTACTGATATTTTTATCATAATAAAATATGTCAAATGGACAGAACAATAAGTCCGTATACAGGGGAATATACTGGCAATCCTTCCTTCAGCCATCTCTTATATCCTCAATATTGATTAAAACAAAAGCCAAACAACTTTCTCAAAGTTAAAAATGAACATTAGAAATCATAACTGCTGCAATTAATGTTGCATTATCCATTGCACCCTGGCATCTTTGAGTTCTTATTCAATAAAATATTACTAAAACTAAAGTAATGCCCTCAGTTTGACAGACGCTTTCCAGGCTTGTCTGAAATTGCAGTGGGAAAGAGAGAGAAGTTCATAATATGGACTATTCACACTGTTCAATTCCAGATTACCAGTATTATGAAACAGTACTCTCTAGATGCTTCAACAGCAAAGAGGGTCTCCTCTGGAGGCTGATTTGGGACAACCAAATTAGAGCTGTTGTTCTGGTTGCACTCAGGAGGCTCGTGAAACCAGTCAAAGTGAATGTGTCCTACAAGGGCTGGTGAAGAGAGTATATAAAAAAATTTCAAGGCAGGAAGAAGCAATACACAAGGAAAATAATCAGCACGATTGCAATCTTGCTCTCAGCTGGGTGCTTGTCTTTGTCTACCTGCTCTCCTGTCTCCATTGTTCTCTCTCCATATCTTTCCCCTCACGCTACTTTCTGGTTCAAACTACAGCACCATGTGTTCCTCACCATTTCCTTAATTTATGATGTAGATAAATAAATGACTTCACCAAGAAGGATTCATCTAGATAGTGTACTCACATGCCTAAATGCTTACAACATTTCTGAAATAGGCTTTAATTTATTGTAAATGAGCAGAGGAAGTGGATCTTTACAAAGCGCCTCCTCAGTGAGGAAAAAACAGTTTAAAAGTATCTCGTTCAGAAAGCTTGATAACAGTGAGTGGTAAAGTGACCATGGCTGATGGAGGTAAATGACAGTAAAGTAGTGAGAATGCAACAGAATTGGAGAGCAGGACACAAGTACAGAAGAAATTTCAACTTGGTTTGGTTGAAAGAGAAAAGACATAACACAAATTAGTTGGGAGACCTGATCGCATCAGAAAGCATTAAAGATATTCTCAGTAGGTTAGTTTTGATTTCTGAAATTCATTGTGCTCCACTTTGCAATACTGGGAGGAGTTCCCTGAGCTGGATCTCTGGGCATGCACCAATCCTTCTGTGGATACCCTGCAGAGGGCTTGGCAGTCCTGGCTCCAGGACACATGTCCTGGAGGCACCTCAAAAGTAGAACTGAGAGCCCTGAACCTGCCCACTGCACACACTGGGGACTGACTGAACTACCACAGTTGCAGCTTATTTTCCAACAGCTCCTTTGAAAGGAAAGCTGGGTGCACAGTGGAGCAGGACACCTCACAGTTTCCTGCCATAGGGAAGGAGGATGCCTGGAGAGCAGGATGTGTGGTGAGAAACAGCCCCAAGGGCTGCTCCAAAGCCTGGATTCAGCCTGTGGTGCCAACATGTATCTGAAGTTATTGTTGTACTGTGCTTTTTTATTAGATAAGTCAAACGACTTCACAGGGAGGAAGGAGTTAAAATAGGGTGAAGCTTTATACATGAAGAAAACAATCCAGTTACTTCCGACTTTCGTGACTTTTATATATAATTAGATAGTTCTATCCTTTTTTAAGCACGGGTATCCTACAGCCATGTGGGTAGTGATGACAGCTGACTAAACATGTGTGAAGTGAGAGATCAGATTCTGGTGATTTCTTTAGGAGGGTTCGTTTCAAAAACCTCCACCACCTTGCTGGCAGCAGAAATAAAAAGCACTAATCTTGCCTAATTCCCTTATGCAGTACAGTTGGCCCCCTTTGAATCAGGTTTGGAGGATAAGTTTGGGAATATCACAGTGATGAGGAAGTTTTTAATCCTCCTCCTCTTCCTCTAAATACTGCATGAATATCTAGAAGGTTCAGTTGTAAGAACCACCAGTCTGGGTATTTTATTTGTGTATAAACAGTTCATGATTTGTACTTATTATTATTGGTAGATATATTGTGCCACCTACTGAAAAATATCCAATATATTTATTGCATTTTAGTCCTAGAATTAGGAGATTTAACTGTTTTTTTCAAAATCTGACCAATTGCAGACTGCAACAAGAACATATTGACTTTACTCACACTTAGAGTTTACTGTCAAAAAGCTATCAAGCAAAAAAAACTCCTCAGAAAATACTCAGCATAGAGCAAGATAATGCATCATTTGAAGTATGATTTTTGCAAACACCATGTCTGCTCAGTATTCTGTACTCACACAGTATGCTCTGAGGCAGGGAAACAGGAATTAAGTGTCTAACTCTTGGGGGATTGTCCAGTTTCCATTTGGAAACTGCTGGTTAACACAGTTACAGCCATGCAGAACAAGGTTGCTTAACACTCTACCTCTTCTGGTGAGACATAATTGATTTAAAGCCGTGTGGGGTCAAGTATACTACTCTGTAAATACGGAAGATGAAAATAGGCAGTGATGCCACAACGTGTGAATCAACTGCATCCACAGATATCCATTTTAGAGAACAAAACCCAGCTTACTCCTGGGGCACAGAAAAGGTGACTTATCTCCATATAACATGCACATATATGATATATAGCTATTATAAATTTATATATTATTATAGAAGTTTAGCAGTACCTACTTGGCCAGAAAACATACCAGGATAATTTAATCCTTATGGTTACTATGTGTTCAGCAGCTATATTCAAAAGGCTGATGCAATGAGCCTTCAAAGGCAGGATTTAATTATTTGACTACAATATCAAGAAATAAAATTGCATAATCTGAAGTGTGTAACATTTCAACACTTTGCTCAGAAAAAGAACAGGACTGTTTACTTCTCTTTCTTTTAAGAAAATGTGAAGTCTTTAAACAAAATCTTGTTTACTACATGCTGGATAATTAGCTTGTCAAATAATAAGACAGTGACAGTTCTGTTCCATCAGCAAGCTGAAGACACTATAAATTACATGGAAAATGTCCAAGGAATAATAATATCAAGAAACACCATCCCTTGGAGGAGTATTGGTGTTTTTTTTCCTCTCCCTCTGCTGCATATCCTGTATAGAGAATTTTTAGACAGAAAAGCCCCCAAATTTAGCCCATAGACTGGAGTGTAAACACCCAGGAGGGGAAATCAGCTCCGTCAAAGTCTGTATGTCATATCATATTTACAACCAGATCCAAGTGGGTGATGACTGGTATAACATGATCTAGATGAGGTTCAGTGAACAAGGTCAATGGGATGGAAGAACTGGCACCCTTCTCTCTTCCCAAAGCACACAGACACACATCTGGCAGAGCAGCAGAGTCTGGCTGGTGCTGACATTTTTCCCTGTATGCAAATGCAACATAGCACCTTCTCTGAGTGTGCACCACAAATAACTGTACTATAAATAACCTGCAAATATATGCAGCAAACAAAAAGTCAGCATCTTAAGGAGGCCGTCTGCTTAGTTTTGGTGAAACTCTAGGAATTCTTATTCTCTGAACTGAGCAGTGGGCTGATTTTACTCTGTAACTCAATTTAAACTTGGCTGGATCAGTACAAATAAAAAAAAGTAAATAATGATTAAAGATTACAGAATCTTTAAGGCTCTTTTCAAACTTTACTGTTAAACAATAACAATATTCATAAATGAGTGGATTCAAAAGTCACTGAAAAAGGGATAAATCCCTTTAACTGCAGCAATTCTGCAGGTCCTGTCTGTCGGGACAGACTTGGATTGTCACAGTCTATTCCATGGATCTTTGTAATTACATGTGTAACAAGTCAGAATTACAAAGAATAATTTAGGCTGGGAGTGTCCTCTGGAGGTCTTAGTCCATCAAGGTTTGTATGTCTGATCCAGACACATACCTGCAGAGCCTGGTTTATCAACAGTGGAGAAAATATCAAGACAATATCACAATTTGGATGGGGGCTGAAAAGACAGATAGAAATTTCTACCAGAGGGAAATATTCTCCCTGTTTTTTGAACTACCACAGGTCATGCATGTGGGAGAGGAAAACAGTCTGAGACTCACAGGCAACCCGGTACTTGAGGATTTGTTGTGGATTTAGTATCTGACATGTCTTGGTGAAAAGGACCGCCAACAGCTCCCAAGCCCAGCAAAATCCAAAGAGAAAACCCAACTGCAATGCAGATAATAGTTCAACTTTTAGTTTGAGGCATTTAAGTCTCTTAACTTTACAAAAATGTCTTTTTAAAAAAAAAAAAAAATCAGATACTAAAAACTGTAATTATAATCCAATTCTCTCTTTCAGTTCCCGTTTTTGCCTTTTTTTTTCCCCCTGTGCCTACTGTTCACGCTGTCAACACTTCTCTGGTTCATTTTGGTGTCTGAGAACCCTTTAGAATTACAAAATAAACGTACTGTATCAAAAAGCCTGAGACACGAAAACTTGTATAACAGCTTGTATTACACCACATCAAAATGGAAAAGAACATGTGACACCGTTATCAGCTTGTGAGAGCTGATATCACACACAGCAAGTCTCTAGAGATACCAGGAGCATATTGAAGCTACTCATGTAATCCAGCAAGCAAACTCTGTGCTGTAGGTCATAAAGCAGGGAGCAGTGATAGGCAGAGATAATGGTGTAGAGCAGAGAAGATAACCCATAGCAGATAAATAATCTGGGATGGCTGTAAGAACTTTTGCACCTTTGAGGATTTACCCCGCAAGTAATTTGAAACATGATTAGGTCCAGTCTTAATTTCTGGTATTGTTTTGGAAGGCATAGGGAAAAAGTATCTTAGAATATTAGAAATTTTTCCATATGCCACTTTTGAATGTTGACTTAATCCATCTGTCAGTAGGTCATCAAAGTGCTTTTTCATTTTATCTACGTGACTGTTCAGTGGGCTAGAAACACTCAAAAGCTTTGTGGGGTGAAAGTCATAATGATACACCTATTTATTTCTTTTTCCCTAACTAGTTAAACTATTTCCTTTTTCTCAGCATTTCACTAACTATTCTTCATTCAGACTTTACAAAAATTCTTTCCGCTCCACTGGTTCAGAACCTTGTCATCCCAAATCCCTGAGGACATCCCATCCCTCAACCCGCCTGGCTGTTACACCTTTCAATTTACCACCTTTCTCTGTTTACTGCCTCATTCGCTTCATCAGTCCTGCAAAATCTTTCCTCCTTTCCAGCTGCTCCTCCGTGGGAACAAGCAGCTTGCCGAGGAGTAGAGAGCCGGGACAGAAAGCCCAGGTTTTCTGCTCACTTCACAGTTGTACAAACTCCTGGCCACGGAAAAGCCTTTGGTGTGAGTGAAGTGCATGGAGATGATGAGAGTGGTTTGCAATGTGACAGAAAGGCTGAGCAGAGGTGGAAATACAGAAGCAGTAATTCTTACATAACCCTGGAAGATGTCTGGAGGCTTTTTTTTTGAAACATGGTTTCAGTAGTTTTTCAGAAATTCTGTTCTTTGCTGACAGCAATATTTTTACCATTTGGAGCACAGCATTTATTATTCATCTTCTACTCAGTTATTCTGAGTTAGTTGTTATCATTATGAGTTATTCTAAGTTATTCATATTTGGTTGTTTATACATCTTGTATGGATTAGAGTCTTTCACTAAATGTTAATTAAGAATTTGAATATATCACTTAGTTTCCTAAGCAGATATCCAGTACAAAACCTCTATTAAAGAAAGAAAAAGCTGCCTGGTTTTTAAGAATAGCAGATCAAAGCTGCCTGAAAAAAGGATGGTGTCTTGTAAGAGAACTAGGATTGTTTTCCAAGGGCCAGTCTTAATCCTTTCATATAATATTCATACATGGAAGTAAACTCAGGTCATGCTTCAAAGAAGTTATTTCAGCAATTAAGTTATGAAGTCTAACTTGAGTATTTGTCTAAAAATAGTAAACACGTGACCTCAAAAAGCTTAAAACTGAATTCCTTTAAATCCTAATGCATTTTGGAGTATTATTGGAGATAGTCAGAAAAAAGAGCCATGAAAATGACTTTGATATTGCTGGTATTATTTGATGACAGGTATTTTTTTAATATACCAACTTTAAATAAATAATTTTTGAACATGCTTTTAACGTACTAGAAAAGGTGTACAAAAAGTGAGATCTCTTCCTATGCACAGGGCAAGAGCTCACTTATTTGGTCACAAAGACTTATTCATAAGGACAGAACTGGTAAAACTGGAAAACGTGGGAAAAGAAACTACTCCCTCCATTTTCATTCCCAGTAACAAAAATTCTCCTTCTAGAAGTGAGATGAAATACATAGGTCATGTCATAATGTAACCTACTAAAGTCACTAAATGCTTTAACAGCAAGTTAGGAATAATTATCCTTGGTGCTTGGATACTTATCCCAGAATTGTTTTGTTAAGCCATTAGCTCCATGCATTCAAAGTCAGATAAAAATTACAGCAATTAAAGAATGATGAAAATATAGCTGTCTTTTCTTGTTCACCGAAAGGCAGAAGTTATTTTATATGAAACTTACTTCCTTGTTATAATTTAGTGTTTAGAAGCATCTTCATAAAGAAGAGTTAAGTCTGGTATTGCTTAAATAGATACTGAAAATTATTTGCCTGGTATCCCTTGCTGAATTGCTGAAAGAGAATTAGCTTCCAAGGGGTATCAAACAGTTGGAGGCCTTATTTGAAAAATCCAAGAAATAAGAAGTCAGTCATTTAAGGAACCATTTTCTCTCCATGTAAACATCTCAGTGATGCTTCTTTCAAATCTATTTTGTTTGAAGAAGTATTTCCTAGATAAGAAATAATTACACATCTTTCATCTGTTTGGCTCATCTGCTCCCACAGTTAATTTCTCCTTCAGCATTTTAATTGACTGTCAGTGCTGTTCCTGCTGTGGGGAAGCGTTAAGTCACAATAGCTTTATAAATGTTATAACTATATTTTAAGAGGGGCCAATAGGTTTGTTAGTGTTATTATGTTGTAAAAGGAAAAAGAATTAGTTTGTATTTAAAGAGATCTGCTCACTTCAGAAAACTCATTGCTGGGCACCAATCTCTTTTAATGTCTTGGTGACACACAGTGCAGACCCGGGAAAGCCACGGTTATGAAACCATTACTGCGTGTCCCAAGGTTCCCCTCATCCCCCTCCTGCCCTACTCAGAGAGTTCATTACCATCCCCCAGAATTAATGTGCTCTGTTCTGCTGAGCTCACAGCACAACATGCTGCACACAAAGCTCTGGGAGCGACTCATGGCTGAGCCAATAAATCCAGCCTTTCAGCTGCCCCGGTGTTTACGGTGCAAACAGAGCCCAACTGTCCCCTCGCCCTTGCCCTCACCCTTGGCAAAGGGTGTAAAGCATCAATACAACAATAACTTAACCCCGTGCTGCACCTTGCAGATCCTTTTCCCTAAAACCTCCTGCTGCCTGTGTCTAAGCTGACGGGGTTTCTGTGTCTCCTCCAGCCTGGCCTATTTGAGCCAAAGCCGTGCCTCAGTAGCCCTTTGAGGTGTTTCTCACACTTTCCCTCAAAGGCTCCACGACAGCTTCCTGATGGCTTGTTTGGAACAATTTCCTTCTTCCTCCAGTTTTGTCTCAGCAGCTTGGTAGATTTATTTCTGAACTGATTGTATTGCTGTGCAAAATAGAGACTTCAAACAGGAAAGTTTCATTGGACAGATTTGCTTTCCACCAAATCTTACACGACAAACGCCATCACTGTGTTGAAAGTACAAACCTGGCAACAATTTCTCTACAACATATTGTGCACCACATACCTCTGAACTTGGAATGATTAACCTAAACTGTGTGAAAATAGATGCCATTTCCTTCTTGTCAGAGATATGTAATTTTTGGAATATAATGTAATAACTTGGGGAGAATCGGTTTTAAAATGCAATATTTGTCTATCTTACTATCTATTTAGATTAGTTCTGGAAACTTAGACATCAAAGGCATTAATACAAATACTAACAGCTAGGTTATATTTGTTCTGTTTTTAAAAATTCTCTAAGTTGATCTCACAGTGTTTCCTCTGTAGATAGCCACATAATCCTCAAGAAACTGTGTTTATCAACCAGGGTACAGTTATTAAGATGAAGCATCTGCAGGTTATTGTTTTGAAATGCACAGTAGAGCTAAAATCTGTTTCTAACTGTCACTGGAGGGAAGCCAAGTGAACAGTTTGCCTCCTTGTTGCAAATAGGTGCAGAGATCAATTGTTTTTTATAATTTTATCTCTGTTTTATCCATATGAATATGAAATGTCCACCTCTGGTCTCCTGCTTAGGGACATTCTGGGCAATGACACACTTTCCTCCTTAAATACTTAGGGCTTTGTGAAATATTTCAGTACTACAAATACTGCAAAAGGATCCTTACAAGGACCAGATGAAAACCCAAGACTGTTCAGTCATTAGATCCCAATCCCCTTCTGTCCCCTATTTCATCCATCTCCCCCACCAGGAGGTGACCAGTGCCACCAGTGGAGCTCCAGGAGCCTCCAGTTCAAGAGATCCTTAAATAGAAAGGCCTTTGTAGCCACATAAAGACAGTTTCAGGAGTTGTAGGATTTCCTATAAAATAACCAGTTTGAGGACAGAGAAGCTGACATTTTATACTTGAATTCGTTTAGGAATATTTTGGTTCTGGGAACAGGCCTGATGATGGACCCAGCAAAAACTCTCCTCACCATTATGAATTTGGTGGGCTAAATAAATGCCAGCCCATAAGCCCACAAGGTGAATGCCCACAGAAAGCCCCAGTGATGGAATAGAAACCATTTCTCACAGAACAAAAGAACTGTTCATCAGACCATGTTTTTGACACCTTTCCCTTTTCATCTGAAAAAACCCAAAGTTCTCCTTTTATGAAGAGAATGTGAATGGGAAAGTGCATGACAAGCCCAACAACGAGTCCTGGGAGCACAGGACTGCTGAAAGCAAGAATGAGAATTGGTTCTGATTGGAAATTCTAAGTATTTCTTGAATGAGGTCCACACAAAAATTTTCCATTTGAAAATACAAGTCTTGCAAGCCAAAAAACTTATTTCCTTCTAAAGAATCAGTTAATAGTGGTAGTACACAGGATTATCATCCTGAAATCAGTTGAAATTGGATCTCTGTACACCACAGAACAGATTAATGGTTCACAACAGCAAAGTTACTTCTAAATCCCTTTCCTAATTTACATAAAGAAATTAATATTCTGAGAGAATGTTCTCTGGTATATTGGTGGGAATATAATTAACAGAATCAATGCAGTATTTACATCAGAATTTGTTTTGATAAACAACTAAATGTGCTGAAGACTACTTTTTGACAGAAATTAGTATTTGTTTTTTCATGGATGGCATGAGTTGGCCTAAAAGCTTGATTATCATTCAGGATTTTAATTACGGCCATAGCAACAAATACTTGCAAATTCATTCAAGCTGTCGAGTTTTTTAGTCTTCCCTCAAGTCAGCCTTCCCTCACTATAGGGAATATATTTTTAAAGGTATTTATTGCTTAAACATCAATTGACCCTATAGTGGAGGACATTCATCAGGAAGATCAATAAAATCTCAACCCTAAGGGGTTTGACCAAGGCCAACTAGCAGATCATCTACAGGTAATGCTCAGAACCTAAACTGAAAACTAAATTTAACTTAAAAAAACCTCTCAGAGTGAAAATACTGCCTTTAAAGTCCCATCTACTTAACTCTGTGCTCTTCCAATAGCTTTCTACTCCTGAAATGCAACAAAAGGCTCTCATTTTCTTAGGTAAACCCACAGAACATGTCACAGCCATGGACTGTTTTCAGGTCCTTTAAATGTCTTTCTTTCTTTGCCATCCATGATGATAATAATTTTCACTACTGTTTGTCCGGTATTAAAAACTGCTGAAGTTCAATAATCTCTACTAAAAGTACATTCATAATTAATTTTCCACTAGTTGATACATTTGATACGTTTTAGCTCTGTTTACAGCATTAATCTTTGAACTCAGCTGAAAGGCATAAAAAATAACAGGAATTCTTGCATGAGTACTCCAAGTTATTCTGTTTGCCATACATCTATTTCATTTGGTTTTGTTGGCTGGTACAATGTCAATATAACTAGGAAATTATTTATAAAGGCTATTTCTGAAGTCAAGGAGGAAAGGATTTAAAAAAATAAAGAAACCTCTGATATTTCCTTTGCTATGTTGTGTGGGTTTTTTTAACTTATATATTTCTTGCTTTAGGATGTATTATTGAGGCTGTGCATAGATCTTTATGCTCAATCTAATTACTTTTTCTGTCAGAGCGTGCATTTATAAAATGTACATGGCTTACACCCAGGGATCTCAGAACTGCAAGGTCCATTTTTTTAAACAAGAATTCAACATGTGTTTGGGGGTTTTTTTTGGTTGTTAAATGAATAGCTCTGCACAGAGAAATCTGCTGCGAGTTCCTCTTTTCACTCCATAAATTCAGTCTGAAATGAGATAGAAATGTAAGACTTGCTCATTTACTTGTATTCTTACACTCTTTTTCATTTGTCTTACACTCTTTAGAGCTCTTGTGTTCAAGTCTTCCTTCAAAGCAAGGACTGCCAGAGGGAGAACATGAGGGTGGTCACTGGGGGAAGACCAAAGGTTTCTTCCCACACTGCCCAAAGCTGGATATCAGGAAAGCTTGGAACAGCAGAGCAAGCACACAGTTGAACATCCCCAGAGCTACTTAGAGATTTAATCTTTTTTTTTGGGGGGGGGGCTAATTTTTACATTTTTATGAGACTGTAATCCTAACCCATGATCTTGCTCCTGAGCAGTTACTCACGGAGCCCATCATTCCATCACTGCATAATTTGACAGTTCTCTGTGTTGAATCTCACAGGCCATTTTACTGTCCAGTTACTGAGCTTTGCTGATTCTCTGCTCAGATCTCCACTGCCTGACTGTGTTATCCTGCTGCTCAGCACTACCAGGAAATGTTAACAACTTATAATTCAATCCTTTACCCAATTGTTACGAATATGCTGGACACGAAGTTCCAAGCACGAAGCCTTATGTAACTCCACTAATGATTTCCTTCAAGGTTAAAAGATGACCTTGCGCCCCTACCTCTGGTTTCTCACTTCAGCCAATTATTTATCCATTTATGTACCTTCCTTCTCATCACATATCGCAAGAGGATATGCAGACCAGGAAACATCCAGATGAGACACTTGGGAGTTCAAAACACAGGGATTCAATAATTATTGGTGCTTGTGTGCATGCTTAATGTAGGGATAAAACGAGTAATCAATCAGAAACTGTGCTGCATGACAGATTGGAGCAGATAAGAAAACATGGGAAATGAGGCTCCTCTGGTTATAGATGGAAGATAAGACTTTCAGTGCTGTTCATCAGTCACATTATAATTTTTCTCACCGCAGATGCAACATCAGATAAATGTATTTCCAAAGGAAATCTAATCTTGAATCAGGTCCTGCTGCTTTGTGAAGCCTACCTAGGCCTTTCCCTGAAAAAATATTCTGGGAAAAAAACTGCCACATTTGAGCACATGTTTTGATGATACCTAACTCTGGCATCCAGATACTTGTCAAAACTACAAAAAAGGAGTTGTTTTCAGCGCTATGATGCCCCATACAGGACAAAAGGCTGTATTAGTTCAGTACCAAGTGACTTTGGGAGCCTCTTAGAACAGCAAAACAGCCAAACCCAACTAAAATTGTTTTTGTTCTGGTTCTCTAAGAAAGCTGAGTTGCTCCACTTCCTAAGCACAGGGTTAATGTTCATTATTTCTTTTCCAGCGTTGTCCCTTATTCTCTACTGCCATTTCCATGAGGAGCCAACAGCAAGTTTTTTTCCTTTATTAGATGTCTCTCCTAAAAATCAATATCGATTTCTATTGAGAAGTTTGTTCTTGAGAAGTCAATACCATTTGCATTTTTACTCCAAATGACATTATTTGTATTTAGAAATGTCAAAACTTCTACTAGGAATCCCTGCTCTATAATTAGATAATTTCTAAGATGCCAGTACTTATTAGTGCTCCAGCAAAGACAGACTGGTCCAGCTATCACAGATCCAAGGGATAATACTTTTGCAAGTATTTGATTATCCAAACAGTTTCCTTCGGTCATAGGAACTACTGATCTAGAAACATATTTACTAATCACCTCCTGTTAATATTCTCTGGCTTGGAGGTATTCAAGCAAACTTGTTCAAATCAAATATATAAATAAGAACCCATGACAACTTTATTTTCAGTTTGCCCTTTGACTTCCATGTGACCAGGGTTAGATTTCAATAGCTGAGTTTTAAAGAAAATGATGGTCAGAGCTCTTAGCTTTAAGATGAAACTATTGCTACTGAAATAAATGTAAGACCTGCTGCTTCTAGCTACAACCAGTATTTAATTTTTGTACCTTTCAGTCGGTTCTCGCACTATCATGTGTGCAAATGAAATGCAGTTTACACATGGAATTGATTTAACATGGAATTCTCATCAAATAAGAAGTTAACTTTAGTCAGACTTCAGAAGAGAGCCCTTGCTAGAAGTGCTAAGATAGCAAGTCGAACACTTGCTCTGAAGTACATGAGTTTGCACTCAAAGTGCTATTTTCTCACATATCTGAAACTCAGGATTCTCTACCACACCAAGAGATGTCTGACATGATTCTACCCAAATCCTGCTATAACACTATGAACCCCATTTATAATCTTTTCATTTTAATTTAAAACATGTTCCCGAAGAAACACCCTCCCTTTTATCAGGCTGGCTTTGCTATGACTCTGATGTTTCTCTCCCCACTTCTTATTTGAACTGAATAGCCTACAGGTGCATCATAATGAACGGGAGCTCCACGCAATCTATCTCCAGGCTTTCCGACAAGGTGACACTGAAAGACTTTCATTTTAAGTTGTATAAAACTGTCTTTCTCACTGAGCTCCCAGGTTCGTGTTTTGACGGCTTGTTTAACAGGCCTTGCTGACTTCACAGGCAGTTTTATCTATGGCCAGAAAGAGACAATCAGAAAGAAAGGAAAGGGCTGAAATAATGATGTAACAAATAGTAAAGATTCGTGTGCTACTATGGGAAAAAAAAAAAAAAAAAAAAAAAAAAAAAAAAAAAGGGAAAAGATATTTTCTAGTCAAAAATAAAAAATTTCAAGTTCATGCTTCACTTTCCCTTCTGCAACAGCTCTGCTATTCAATGCAAATTGCTCCACACGCCTGTTACTCTAAGGCAAAGCCATGACTGTGTCATAATTTTCCTGTCTAATTAAATAGAAACAGCTTTGTGAGTCATATCCAAGGAGGCATTGCAGTCCTGTTAACACACACACACGTATGGGAAAGACTTTCACTCTAAAATAGCCTTTTATCTGTTCTCACAAACACCTCACAGCCCTCGCTGCATTTCTTTTTTGAGGAATCCCCTTTAACCCACAGTTCAATATTTCATGTATTGACTTGAAGAGCAACCTTGAACATTTTCTTTCATGGGAACTTTTCTGGTCTGTGTATGACTTAAACAGGAGATGTAAGATTTTGAAGGGAAAAAAGCACAGGACTTGAACAGAATAACTAGTCCATAGCTAAATCAATCCACTAGGTGTGTTTCCATTGTACAAGCAACATTATAAAAGGAAAACTTAAAAGTCAGGGATAAATATGGAGCTGTCTCCAGCAGATAAACAGCACATGAAAGAGTTGCAGCCAGCAACAGGAAACTAAGCCACAAAATATTAAACTTAAAAGTTCATTCCCATAATTACTCTTTATGATTAAAAAGCTTCACTCAAAAGTCTCAATATTCAATCAGACCACGTATTTTGATTTTCTCTCTGGTAATATTTCAAAGTTTAGGAGAATTTTCCATAACCAGGACTTTCAAACGGGGTGGGTTTTGATCTGACGGTGGAGTTACCATCCCTGGAGGGGTTCAAAGAATGAGGAGACTTGGAACTTTACATTTTTTAGTGGGCAGTGGGGGCATTCAGGCAAAGGTTGTACTCAGTGGTCTTAGAGGTCTTTTTTAACCTTAATGATTCTATGATTCTGAATGTTCACTAACTGTACTCTAAATTAACACAGCAGGATGGAATGGCCATGAGAAGGTGTTTATATGATGTAATATAATGATTTTTTCCATGTTGCAT
Source organism: Oxyruncus cristatus (assembly GCA_013399855.1). Classification (NCBI taxonomy): domain Eukaryota; kingdom Metazoa; phylum Chordata; class Aves; order Passeriformes; family Cotingidae; genus Oxyruncus; species Oxyruncus cristatus. Next base: position 750,879 of record VXAY01005517.1, read on the forward strand.
AGCTTAAGATATAACAGATTAAGTAACTGATCAATTTGCAAAGCATATGTTGACCTTTCTCAACTAATCGATTCCTTTTCCAAAATAAAAATAGATTTTTTAAAAACTAAGAATCTGGGTCTCACACAAGAGGACTGAATCAAAGTTCAACATCGATGTAGGTTCGCAGAAAAAAAACCCCTGTCAGATTCCAAAGTTTTACTTCAATTTGCACCTTTTGTGCAATTTCCACTTAAAAAGCTCAGTTCCACTGAACGGAGTCAAGATTGACTCATTAAGTACTTCCAGGTATGAGAAACTTGGGAAATAACCGAGACTATTATGAAAAATTACAATGACATAATATGGGATCTTTCATATTACGGAGCATCAGTGCTCAAATCCCTCTGCAGCCATTGTCATACATCATGCAGGGGTTCTAATCAACTTGTATGCAAACGTTAATTAGAAATTTCGTGGAAGTTTTAGGAACAGGAAGCGTTTGGTGAGCCGTGACAAACACTCTGCTAAGCCACTTGTCTTTTCCCCCCATGACTTTCTGACAGTATTTATTCTGATGCAGCTACAGGAGGATCCCTGATATGGATCCAGTTTGGATCACGGATGGCAGACTAAAGTTTGGGTGTAACTCGAGCTGTTACGTACAGCTATGTTAGGCTGCACATGTGGCTGATACACCTTCAAATCATTTTATATAGAGATCCAAAATATCCACGCCAGGCTGACAAGAAATACCTTTGGCAGTGCCCAGTTCTTTTTCCCCATGAAAAAGTAATTTGCAGGAAGCACTGTCCACGTGACTAAAAAAGTAATTTGCACCAAACTGAGCTCTGCAACTTCACTGTCACCACAGAGAAAGAGAGCTGAAATATGCTGGGTAAACCCTAACAGCCTCATGCTGACTCAAATATTCCCGTTTACCCAAGTTAATACATTCTTCCAAGTCGGATTTTCAAGCGTGACCCAACCAATACCTGGTCAATACTTTTCACACCCACACACTTCACGGCCATTTTAACGTTTGCCTTGGTAACATCTAATTTCTTTAATATGCAAGAGGAAGATATTCCCCTTGAGTAGGCCCCTGGGTATCATTATTCGCCTCACTAATTTCAGTAAAGATAGAAGGTGGATAACTACCAGATCCCAAGTCTTGCCTACACTTAGTTAAGCCTATGGAAAAGAAGTCAAATGCTGCACTACTGACTAAAAATTCCCAGCAGCCTGTACCAAGGTATGATCACTGTGCCCACTATTATTTGTATATCGACCATTACAGGAGTCTTTCAAAAACAAAGATCAAAATTAACCAAAGAGAGTACAAATCCCCCCCCAAAAATTCATATATTTATATCTCTTGCTCACTAAAGTTGACACTTGAAAAGATGGAGGTAAGAAGCAACTGAGAAAGCATTTAAGAGTGTCTGTCACCTGCTCCCTAAGCATAACTCTGCTCCAATCCTCTGTGTCATGGCAGGATAGCTGGGAAATCTGCCTGCTGTGTTATCTGGTCTATCACAATAATAATAATAAAGCTTGGCAATTAACACTTGCTTACATGCTGGCAAAAAAAAAATCCCTAAGAAAACCTCCAAATGACCAAAAAACCCCAAAGCCTCCCAAAACTAGTATCTTTTTGGGCTATAAAGAAACTCATAGTTTCAATTCTAATCACAGAATCACAAACATTTATAGATCACACCTACATCTGGATGCAAAAATATTTGAAAAGAAAACAATGAAGGCAAAGAAGAATAAAATAGAGGTCTGTTAAGTTTCAAAGTGTTGTGTGCCGTAAGTTGTGGCATGTTCTCTGCTTTTAAATACATTTTCTCATATGGAGAAACCTAAATCAACAGATCACTGAATGAAATCACAGAATTACTGGCCCAGCCAAAATCAATGGGCTTCTTAACAGTTTTAGGAAGTATGAGAAGTTTAAGAAGCATGAAGAGAAATAAGAACAAATTTCAATATTTGTTACTTTAAACAATGTCTGCTTAAGTCTGAAAAACTTTAAAATACCACTATATTCTTCCCTCTGCTTACACAGTGCAGATATTCCTTCACAGACACACTTAATTGACTGGAACAATTCTACTTGGCTTCAGTGACTTTATAATTTGTCATAACCACCCCACGAGCTCTTGAGGAGACAGACTTCTTCCTCACACTGCCAAAACAATCCTGTGAAATATGGTTTGGTTTAATTAAAGTATAATTAATGCCTTGAATTTTAATTACTTCTGTTGTGATCTGGAGATGAAGATACTCTTGTGCCAGAATAATACATTTAATATGAAATGGACACGTTTAGTATTAATAATCACTCGATATCAACTTCAGTAATGAGTTCCTTTGATTGAACAGGCAGAATTTGGGAAAAAAAATAACACACAAACCTACAGCTTTTCTGCCTGTCAGAATATAGATGTAGTTGTTGAAAATGGAATTTAGTCATTTGTGTGGCTTGCCAAAGTAAAATTGAAATCTGTTTTTTAAATGCTAAAGGCTATCTGAGATTTTCCCTTTTATCTTGGAAAAAATACATTTAACAGGCAAGGAATGTTGAGTGACATATTGACATCAAAATATTTTTGCTAAACGTACATGTTTTAAATTTTAATTCTGTTCTGGAGGGGTGTAAGAAGGAATAATTCCCTACTGAGTTAATTACAGGGAAGTTTAGAGTAGTGATCCCATGTCAGGTCACTTGGAAAATACGGGGAAAATATTTAGTCCACAAATTGTTTAGTGTACTGATACTTTGGTTTTAGGACATCATTGTATGGTTTACTGCTGCTAGCCAAAATTTAACAGGAGAAAAAATACTGGAGCCAGGGCAAAACCAAACCAGCTCATTCAGTGCTCACCAGTTCACCATTAAGGATGCTTATTTTAATTCCTTTCTGAGCTTGTTGATTATTGTTAATTTGGGAAAGAAAACCTGATACATTTCCAACACATAAACAGAATAAAGTTAATAACAAGCCACAGAAATGAAAGATCCTATGAATAAAATAAATAAATAAATAAACAAGATCATCTAAGGTCTCTCAAAGGCACCACAAGTTTGCTGCTGGTGCAGAAAAACTTTCAGTTTACTTTTGCAGATTCGTGGAGTTCCAGATGCTCATTTTTTATAAGATGATGAAAGACAGTTTTGACTGGAGTAATTAATTCTGGTTTTTTATTAGCTAAATTTCATAACTCAAAATGTGAAAATATGGTATTTCTATCACTAAAAATGAGTGTGGAGTATATAAAGGATTTATAACACACAGTCTCCTCTGTACCAGATCAATGATCTAAAAAAAGATGTGCTATTGTTTCCACCATCTGCCTTTCTTCTCCTACCTTTGTTTCCATTTATACCTCCCTGGGATTCCTTCACTTATTCCCAGAGGAGCTCTTAACAATCAGACCTAAAATGAATTCAAATCATGACTATAAACATTAATTCCCCAGGTTCAGAATGAAATACATGAAATATATGCCAAAAAATCTTACACATTCAGAAAAACAGAGCTACAAACATATGCAGTAACATATGCCCGAAAAGGAACAGTATAGTTATTTTAAATATTTAAATGTTTTTAATTTTTGACAACAGGAAAACAGCTGAACTAGCAGTAGCATCATTAAAAACCTGGCAATCTAAGTTTTCAAATGCTAAATATTAAAATGTATTGCAAATGCGTCAAATAATAGACCTAAAGTAGCCCAGCAGTAATTGACATTTACCCCAGATTAACTCCTGTCTTTAATAGGAGCTTTCCTGATAGGTATTGAACAAACGTAAGAATTGCAGAAATAATTGAAATATCCTTGGGCATTTGGGTTAAAACACGGATTTCTTCAAACAGTGGAATGCCAATGGTACACCAATACACAATCCTTCTCTCTCAGCAGGCAAGAGGAAAGTTTTTCTCAGCCTTTCTCTCCTCCAAAAGCTGTTATAGCACCTGAAAATCCTCCCTGTGCCAGAGCTGGCGCAGCCCCTCGGCAGGGGAACAGCAGAATTCCTTTTTGTCACTCCAAAAAGGAGGAGCCAGGAACCGTGCAGGGAGGGATGGGACGTGTGGAACTGTCCTCGACCAGCAGAACTCAGCACCTCTTTTGTGTGATTCCACGGGTCTGGAATGGGGCTGTGTGGAGGACACCCTCTAAACAGGAGATGGCGTTTCAAAGTGTTTTCCTCACCCCCCCCGGTGCAGAGGGAAAGCTCTTTGCTCCTTGGCAATTACTGAGATGTCCTTTACTTGCCATCTCTGCAGCTGTGACTCTCCCAGACCGAACACCGCATGCTGTGCCCTGGGTGTAAATGCAGAGCTATTGAAACTGCTACAGAATCTGAACAAGTAAATGTGAAAGGGTAAAATACCTGGTGGGGTTTATATTGTACTTTACCGTACATACATCCCATTTATTACGGAAGCTGCTGAATTTGGCAGGTTTGCACTGGCTCCCATGGGGCAGTAAGTCCATTTCTTTTTCCATGTGTTCCTCTATATGATAATCCTCACTAAGACAAAAGACCTCTCTCTCAAGAGAGGCTAAAGGAAGACAAGCTTACGACGGATTGTCGCTTTCTTTTAGATCCCCAGCTGCCCAAAGGAGCACGAAAAATCCATACATCCAGTTTCCTAACAGGCAGAAACACAATTTATGAGAAGGTAGTTGGTAGTTAAGCCACCCCAGCTGTGTAGTAAACAGTCCATTTTAAAAATCATTTGAAAAAAGGGGGAAAACCCCCCGCCACGAGGCTGATGTGAGCAGTGTGATTTATACCCTGCCAGCCCTTGGCTTCTCTTTCGGCTGCTTGCTTTGGTGTAAGAAGCCGTACTGGGTCAGCTGGAGATCCCTTGATGTTGGATAAGCAGCTCTGGCTGTCGAGCCCCTCACTCTCAGCGTGGGTGTTGCAGGATGGCAGCGTGTCCCTTGGACTGTTGGGATCCCACAGGGCCCGGCCAAATCCAGAGACGGATCCTGAGCTTTGAGCAGGCTCCAATCCCTGCAGCGACAGGGGGATTTAATGCCTCTGCTCAGCACTGTTTGAGCAGAGCTGAGGTGCAGCTCTATACCTTAGAGACAGATAAAGCTCTATTTTCATGCTGTTTACCAGAACACATTAAAAAAAAACAAACGAACAAAAAACCAATAAAATGTTTCTTCCAGTTTTTGTTTTTCCTGCAGAAGGAAGGATCTAAAACTAAGACTACACTAAACACACCTACTCTTCAATAGCTCAGAGAAAATATTCCAATTTCGGTAAGGAGTGCTCGACACTAAGGTTTTTAGCTTCTAAGCAGCAGAAGTAAATTGAGAATGAACTTCAGGGGGAATTCACATTCTGTTAGTTTAAAGGTTTTTAAAGGGTGAAATCCAAGGAAATTTCCTATCCCTCCTACTACTGCAATACCTTCATATCAAAAGTCAAGGTCTGTTTGAACTTCTTGTGAACAGCAGCTGTAATCAATCAGGAATTCTACCTGTAGTTGTTCATGGTTGGTATCTCCTCTGCTCCAGTCTCAGACACATAACACAGCTCCCTCTCAGCCTTAAGCAGTGATCTTGTGGTAGGGATTGAAGGATAAATTCCCAACACTACTCCTCCACATACAAATCCCCCACAAAGTTACTTTATAATATTGAAATTTAGAGATATGAAACATATATAGAGAGATATAGATGTTATGTAATATGTAATGTATTAATACACACATTATATAATCTATATGATAAACACAAATATTTCAGCTTGTCAGATGTGGAACAGACAAGTTCATGTCATGAAGGATGTAGTATTTTGTTCAACAGATTAACTAAAATATTAACTTGATCATGAGATAAATAACAAAAGAATTTGTGGAAATATGAACCAAACCTTTTTCATTTCATACCACCAAATGGAAAATAATTAAATAAAAAAGGGTTTTTTTTTTACTGTCTGCCAGCAAGAAAATGTTATTGGAAGCCTCAATGCTTGTGGCAAATGGTATCAGTCATCATTAATTTGACTGAAACTGTCCGTTTTGCATTATTTGACGTGTATTTCTAGTTGGGGCTTATTTTCCGAGTGCAGTTTGACAAGTGTATCACAGCACAAGTATTTCAGCTTAGAAACAGCTCAGGAAGCAGACAGAGAAATGCAGAGCAGAAAGGTGCTGATTTCATACAGAAGTCTGGAGAGGGGAACACCGAAACAGGCAAATATTTCCCAAGCAACTACAAATACAGAGGAAACAGTCCTTGAGATTTGGAACCTGAGGATATGAGCCTGTCATGCAACTCATTCTGTATTTTATGGGGTCTGCTGGTGACCAACACTGTTTTTATGTTTGAAAAAACCCTAAGAATGAACAGATGATGCTGAGGCCTGGAGATGTTAAAAATTGGCTGGACTGAGGATGCTTCACTGAAACCAGCTGGCTGATTTTATAAACAGAACTCGGTTACAGTACCAAAGGGGTGGCCAACACACAGCCTTTAAGGCACATGTAACTCAGGGAGCACCTTCCACACCTGCTTGGCACCCTGAGAGACGGGTCTGGATGCACTTCCTTAAGGACAGCTCTTCCCAGATCAGCACTCTCCATGTGGGAGACATGAAGATGACAGCATCCTGAATTCAGAGGCTATTCTAGAACAAAATCCATAATCACCCTTCTAATTTAGAATGCCTGTGAACTGCCTCCACTCGCCACAAAACATTCAACAGTTTTCACTGAGATGATGAAAACTCACCATCAAGATAGAATGTACTCATTCAGCTTTTAAAGGGAAAAGTCTTCCCCTCTCTTCTTTCCAGATAGCTGTTCATATTCTCGGGTCCCAGTCTATTTTTGGAAGGCCCTGCTGAACTGTTTCAGGACAGAACATCTAATACCCTCTAAGGTTGCCTTCAGCATTCAACTGTGGACGAACTGGCAGGAGGTTCAGTAACACTGCCTTAGATAATGGGTTGCCGTGGCAACATTCCTGCCTGCTGCCAAATTCTGGAGCTCAAGTTTAAAAGCTGATCTCAAACCAGGGTCCTTTTCCAAAAAATCTCCAAGCTCTGATTAAGAAAAGCAAACACACCACCATATTCCTCTCAGAGAAATCCATCCCACATAAAAGGAGGCAGTCCTTGCTCTGGCATTTACTTGTAGAACCCTTCTGACCTCAGTATTGGCTTCTCTTATATTAAAATACTATATTTCCACTAAGAATTTGCCTGGCTTAAGATCAAGCATACAATATTTATATACTTCTGCTCAAACATGCAGAGGATAATAAGGTCATTTCTTAGGCAAGCAGCAGAGTTTAAAAGGCAGCTCTTACCGTGGGTTTTCAAATCACCTTTGGTCACTGCCCTGTGAACCTCAGCAGAACTCAAACCAGGACTTTCCCAATAGCTAATTGCCAGCTCCCTGGAAGATCTCAAAAAGCAGTAGAAATAGTTGCCCTAATTTTCTGAAATTTAGGGCAGTGTGAAAAAACTCTAGACACAATAAACAGGTTTTATTAATACAGAAGGTAACACAGGAATGAGTTAAATTTATAAGTGAGTTTGAATGTCATTCTCAAACCGCAGTGATGGCACAATTCTAGCATTATATTCCAACTGGTAAAGCATTTGAATATGGGTTTCCAACTCCCAGCTTTAAATTCGCAAACAGATAAAATATATTTGAACTACATCACAATGAAAAAAAACCCAGGAATCTGCAACAACTCACACATCCTGTACAGAGAGAATGCCAGGAGATACAGTACATAAGGCTTTTTTTTCCTAAGAATGTCAAACTCTTTCCATTTTGTCTTCAAAAAGGACCCACACTTGGAATCAGCTAAAAATAAGAGATGCTGTTTAACAATTCCTGGCACTACAGACAAGACAGATCTTCAAAACCTCTCTGAGGGATGGCCATGCCTATGGATCCTCTCAAAGTGGTCTCTGCCAAGCAAATGTAATACTCCCTATGTCAAGCAGAATTTCTATACCCAGGGTCTGCCCTGCACATCTCACTTTTCCATGCTAGAAATGAAATACCTGTGTTGCACCTTTGCACTACTCAGCACCCAGGAAATCCTCCTGCACAGGCCAGCATCATGTTCTGGTTCTGATAAATTCAATTAAGTCACTACTACATGAATGGTGAAATCCTAAGAAGTGTGAGGAAGATGCCTTTAAGGTTTCCATGTTGTGGTACATAAAGCTTTCTGCAAACGTTTGAGAGATGTGTTTGTTGGAAAAGCAACGTATTGGGGAAAAAAAACCCCATGAAGCTCATCAGGTCTGGCTGACTCAAGCATCAATCACAATTCAGATTGCCTGACAAAATATTTTAAACAAGCATCTTGGTAAAATACCTTATCTAGGTGGTTTATCATATGAATAACATCAGCTAAGAGCAGAATAATTGCTTTGTTTCATCTCTTTCTGCACTAAGTGCGTGCATTATAATTGTATGTACAGTCCTAAAGCAAACTGAGTCTCCTTCATCAGCTATTAAAAAGTCTTTTAAACTGCTTGAATCATAAACCTTCCTGGCTCCCTGTTGTGCTACGCTTTACACAGAGGTCTTGTTTGTACTTCCTATCCTTATACATCTGCACATCTGCAAATGTGCTTATTGTGAACAGATTATAGAACACGCTGGAATCGTTAGGGGAAAGTTCATGGGTGATGTTCCACACGCACGAGCAATACCACAGAAGACTTTTTAAGACCCACTGTTTGCAGTAACTTAAAGAAACGATCCTGTCTTTAATACCGTTGTAAAAATTTTAGGTACTTATAAATCCCAGTGACAAAGGGGTGCTCACAAGTTTCACGGGCTCCTGCAAGTTTTTGAGTATGTAAGAGCTTTGTAGGTTTAGATCAGGGAAGAAACATCTTTGGGACACATTGATGTAAATCCCCTACCCAGAGCATCCCTTCTCCACCTCCATCCTTCTCCCAGCTCTGGTGGGTTTTCAGGACCTTGGGGGAAGAGTCTGGGTCTTGTTTTTCAGAGGGGCTGAGAGGAAAACTGGGATGCTCAAAACTAATGAACTTTTAAGAACAGATTCACAAAAAAACCTAAATTGCTCTTGTCTCCTCTCCTCCTTGCCTCTTAAATCTTCTTGAGAAAGTTTTAAATTGACACACACCAAGTAAAAAAAATGATCCCAAGTGCTACTGGAGTCTGTCCCAGTTTAGCAGGCTGGAAATATTCAGCAAACTGGTGAAGTTATGCCAAATTCTCTCAAAAACAGTGGGATTTCAGCTTGAATGTTTTAGCAAACTAGGGTGACTCTAAATTCGAGCTTTTTTTTATCTCTATCGAAGGTTAGGCTGAATATTAGGGAAAGGTTCTTCCCCCAGAGGGTAGTTGGGCACTGAACAGGCTCCCCAGGGCAGTGGTCATGGCCCATGGGCCCAAACCTGCCAGAGCTCAAGGAGCATTTGGACAATGATGATCCTTGTGGGTCCCTTCCAAGTCAGGATATTCTACGGTTCTGTGAAAAACTCCCAGAATATAATCTGGAGTTCAAGCAAAAAAAAAAAAAAAATTATTCCTACAGTGTCATTTAAAAAATTAATTCCAGAACAGAGAACAGTAGAAATTTTATCAGTTTCATTCTCAGCTTTACAAAGCAAAACCCTCCCTATTCTCTCCCATATCAGAACTAAAATTGTGGCATTTTTGAAAATTCTCCCACGACTGATGCAATCAGCTGCCAATGTCTCACTGACAAAGTATAGCAATGATTTAGACATAGGTTTTTAAAATACACAAATTATGTGCAGTAAAAGTGCTGGAGAAAGGCACATTTCCAAAAGGAAACAAACATCTTCTAACTCTGGAGATTTAACAAGAAATTAGATTTTTTTTTTTTTGTTATTACAAACACAAAATAGTACCTATCCTATTTTTGTGGTTCTGATCTTAAGACAGTGAAAACGCATCTCAGATCCACTTAACTACTCTTAATGTAGCTGCTTATCTACTTGAATCAGTTCAATAGTTGATGAAAATACACAAAACCTTTGAGTTTCTGCTCTCTCATAGCTCAGACAGACTTTAAATCGGTGTTTAGAGAACTGTGTTTCCCGTTGGCATCTCTGAAAGCACACACAGAGCCTGACAAGCTGCACAATGTTCTGCCATTTCACTAAAAAAAATAAAATATCTGAACACATGTTTTTTTTATAAGGGGAGATATTTACCCAGACGAATTGATTGGCAACAACAATTTTCTGAAATGAAAAGGTCTATTTGGTAAATATACTCGAGTCAAAGAAAAGCAATGAACAATTCTTTGAGTATCTTATTTTAAGAATAAAATTTAAGTAGCTTAACAGTCGCACTCCTCTATTCTGCTTCATTGCATTATTTTCCAGTAAATCAAATATCCTGCCCGAGGAGCTTTCCGCTGAAGTCACTCTCCCCAGTGCCACGACCAAAGTGTACTGATGGGACAGAAATATTGCATTGCATTCCTTTCTTTTGAGATATTATTCTACTCGGGGGTGTATCCTTGCTGGGTATTGGTTACCCAGAGAAACAGAGTGGAGAAGGATTGGCTTTGGAATGCGAATCTGGAGTGAGGGCATGGACACTTTTTGGTACGGTCAGTATATTATCTGTCCCAGATAACTCCTTCTGGATGACACCCACTCTTGGACCTGGAAAACGGTCAGGTCATATTAATTCTAGAGTTAGTCTGCTCTCTGTGCCCTGCTTTAAGGAGAGCAGAGTCACAGAGAGAACAAAGTTAATTTATACATGGTAAAGCAAAGGCAGTGGAATATTGCTTTTCTAAGATATCATTTGAAGATTTCTGAAGAAGTTCTTAGAGCTTTACATCAAAGATAAGGAAAAATTACCCAGTATATGATCTCATTGTCACTTCTATACCAACACTGTGACTTTTTTTTGTCAGAAAAATCCCAATTTTTTTAGACAGATTGTTTTTGCTTATTAGGAATTGAATTGTTTCTTATCTGTAGCTGCCCACACTCACAGGCCTGATTTTTGTACTGGTGCAAGGAGACAAGAGTGACTTTGAAATCTACCCCAAATACTTAAAAACACCAGCAAGTGTGGGAAGTATCTTTACTTTTATAGCTGATAAAACCGAGCAGATTTTAGTCTATAGTTTTTGAATACATGGTATGCTTATTTCTCTCCATCCAAAAGCATTTCCACAACTGTAAGTAATGAAAGCTGTACCAAAAAGTAGCCAAAAAAAGCACTTACAGTTTAGTACCTCAGCTACAGCAGCACAAATAGTCTCTTGAAACTACGTGTTCCTGACAATTTAATTTACTGTACAACATCTGCAAACTGACAGTCCACGCTCTGTAATTAAGAAATAAGATGCCTGGCAAAATTTATGTGTTGGGGAGAACCCACTGAAACCTAGTAGGTTTTTGACAGGACTGAAAAAGAATTGACCAAACTTATTGACTCCACTGGTGGATCATATGATTTCCTGAGTAAGGTATTTCTTAAAAACAGTTTTGTATTATGTTTATTTGATTTAAAAACAAGGAATTCAGGAGACTCCCAAACTCAAAATAGCCTTATTTATGTCAGGTAGGCTACAGATAGAACTATGTGGGTTATATAACACAACACACAGGAATTTCCACCTACCTGTGTTCCCATTCCTCTGCTAAATTAAAGAGGTGGGAAATGTGCATTCAGCCTAGGGGTACATAATACAGGAAAAAGAGCAAAATTGGCTTTGAGGAAATTCAGGGAGAGAGAAAATAAAGAATAAAATAAAGTGCCTTGAGCTAAAACAAAATAAAGTGAGGAAAGGCTCTAGTCATGCTATGGAATTCAGCACTGAATTCTTTATAGCAATGGCAGCACAACTGTGCACAGGAAAAAAGAAGAAAGTTTAGTTTGCAGTTAAAGCTGGCCTGTTCACAGAAAATGATGAAAATGACTTAAATGCTGTCTCTTTTACAGGAAAATAGATGATCTATTCCAAGTACTTTAAAGCTCACTAAAGAGAACATCACATAAGGACAATTTTGCACTGACCTGGACTAGGTGGCCGAGATCTTCCCATTTCAGATTATCTCATTAAAAATCAAGGTGGCAGCTCTGATCCATTTTACACCATTTTACACTGCTGACAGCATTTTAAACAGGCTTCGACAACAACAACAAAAATCCAATTCTTCTTTTTAATTTCTTTTTTCTAAGCATGTTTTTTTAATCCTTGAGCTGAAAGGGTTCCAAACCTGTTCCTCACAGCTCCCCTGGCGGGGCCCAGGCAGCACTTCTAACACATTTCATTCCCACAGGCAGAGCCTGTTTGCATGGTGACGGCTTCAGGTGCCACACAAACCGTGCCCAATGGTTTGAAAAGTCTTTATTGTGCCATTCAAACCCTCATCCCTCCTTCTGAGAGGCTCAGCTGGGATGTGTTCTGCGCTGCAAAGCTCTATGTGGGTGTTATGGGCTAATTCACAAAACCTGAGCTGAGCTGAGGACCAGCAGCAGTTGATGAACACTAATTAAAATTTGCAAAAACTAGTGCAGACCTATTGTTTTGCCTCATTCCCTCTTTACTTTTATACATTGCTGACGTATATCAGCGTCACACACGTGAATAACATCTCCAAACAGCTCTGGGAACAGCCTTAAGAAGGGTGACACAAAGCAAAGCCTCTCCTTAAACATCACAGGAGCACCGGGTAAAACTATTAGTTCCTACATGCTGAGAATTCAAATACAGTATTTGTTCTAAATATATCCTTCTTTGTCCTGCTCCAACCCAGCCAGGGTTTGACTGCAGTTTGGCTTTCAGGAGCCAACCCCTGACATTAAAGCCCCCACGGCGTCCCTGCTCACGCACGGTGCTAAAGACGCAGCTTTTTGTGGTTTAGCTCTCAGTCCTGCAAAGCTGATTTGTGCATCCAGATTAATGAGTCACCCGTGTGCTGGCAGTGAGTGATGTGTGGTACAGAAACATGTTTCTGCAGGAGTGGAGAAGCCTCTTTTCCTCCCTCCATGGCGGGGGAGCGAGGCCATCACAAACCTGCTGCAGTGGAGGGCTCTGGGCAGCAAGGCCATGGCTGGTCCAGCCTCGAGGCCTCAGCTGGATGATGACGGACTCAGATGTGTAATAAAATCCAAAAGAACACAGCTGGGGTCATGCCAAAGCATCAGCCCAGTCACTAATTGATGGGGAGAGCAAGGCGGACACAGGCCACAGAACCTTACCAAGGGGGAACAAGTTTCTTCAACATTTAGATGAAATATTGGATTTAGATTTGGGTTTCAATTAGATATTAGGAAAACATCTTCATGGAAAGGATTGCAAAGCATTTGAACAGGTTGCCCAGGACAGTGTTGGAGTCACCATCCCTGGAAGTGTTCAAAAAACATCTGGATATGGAGGTTGAGGATGTGGTTTAGCGGAGCTCGAGGATGTGGTTTAGTGGGGAACAGGGCATTGGTGCTGGATTGATGGTTGGACTTGGTGATCTAAGAGGTCTTTTCCAACCTTAATGATTCTATGAATATTTAAATCTTCATACGAATCTGTTATAAGCATATCATTATATGTAAAACCTAAAAGCTAAAAGAAAACTGGAAAAAAAATCAACAGTGTTATATAAAGTTTTCTGCAGTGTTAATCAAAATACTGACAAAAATAAGATACTTGAGTTAAAGAATTCTTCATTTTTGAGCTGAAAAGGCAGGCAACTCTAATTTTGGAAGTTGTTGCAGAAAGAAAATAATTCTCATACTGATATTAAAAAAACTCCAGGCAGAGTAATCTTCACGTGTTTATTAAAGCTTCTTGGACTTTACGAGTCTGTGAAAAGAATGGGGTTAAAGATCCTAATATATAAGTGATGTGCATCACACCACAGATTCTCAGAATTTCTGTATTGTTCCCTTTCAAAGATAAAATATGTGTTATTTTCAAGAGGACTACATGTCCCAGTAATACAGCAATGCCTTTTTTGTGGCATGTACTTGCTGGCACGTTAGTGAGAGGTCTGCAAGCCAGAATGATTAGACTGTCACCAGGAGAACAATGAGGTGTGTTCCAGCATACAGAGAGCAATTTCAGAGGGGAAAAAATACCTCAATGGATCAGCAAGAAGGAGTTAGTAAGCGAGGACAGGCAAATAGCTTTTCATTTCCCACTGCTTCCTCCCATAACATTTTCATTAAGGTGAGACATCAAATTATGAAATAAAACACTAAAAATAATCAACCGCTAACAGTGATTAAGACATAAACACATGTCCAAGGCTTCTCTGCATGTTTCCATGGCTAGCTGAATCTTGTATTTTAAAGCAGTGGAGTTTGGCAGGTATATTTTTCCTGGGATCATTAATTCCACATTAACACCATTTTAATTAGAGACCTTTTTCCTTAAAGCCAACTGTATTTTATGTGAAAATGGTGGTAGCATCCAGTATTCCTTAATGTTGAGAAAGCATAAGGCCATCAGCCACTCGCTAACGAGAGGTGTAAGCAGTAACTCAATTTAGGAAACTCAGGAAAGCAAAATGCCAAACTCTGTAACTCCAACTGTGTCAAGGACTTTAAAATGTGTTCTAAAGTAAAGTTAAAGTACTTTATAACTCCTGATGTACAAATTGAGACCTCAAAATTATTTGATGTAAACAGCCTCTTAAATTGGCACAATCAGCCAAGAGCATCTCTCTTGTTTGTGACATATGCTGCACTATATTAGTTAGATAGTACCAATTTATTTCAGCAGAAGTTTAATTTCAGGAGGCTTGCTAGGCTTAATTTCTTCTAAAGCAGCTCTCTGGTAGTGTATTTGCAAAATGATTTAATTTATCACAGCTAGAGCTGTCTTTGCTATAGAATTTCTATAGTTAATGTATGCAGCTGCGAGTATTTTCCTTAATCAAAGAGAAAAGGGCCGCCTTGCGTTGCCAGATCTCATCAGTAGACACCTACCCAGCAGTGATGGGTGCTTCTGTCCTGCATCCATTTCTACCGTGCATCAGAGGACCTTTCAGGAAATGGTGCTACTTGACACTGTCACCCAAGTGCCAGAAATTCCTGCTGACCAATTCAGTGCTGTTACATCCCCAGCCAGGCAGGGCTGGCTACCTGCATCTCACTCCAACACCCAAAACTAAGCAGCAGACTTAAAATGGAATTAAAAGTTTTTGCCCGTAGCTTTTAACACAGAAACCCTGACTGTTACACCTACAGAAACTCCTCTCACATCATTGGTGTTTGGGGGGGAGGGGGGCATAAATAGCAGCAAAATTCAGGTTTAAGATTAAGAGATATGGGACTGGGTGAAATAAGACAGTTGGGTGAAGTTCTGGAAAACATTAGTACGACACAAGCTGCACTAAAACAAGAGATGCTATTCTCAGTCACACCCCTCTCCGAGGCCATAACTGGGTTTTTCAACCCTTTGACACTTAATAATCAGATTTAATGTGTTGGGTTCTGTTCTTCTGTTTCCCTTCAGCAGGCTGTGTCTGTCTTGTCCATGGGGAATCTGTCATTAATAGGCTTTGCCTCAGAATAATGTATGTTCTATTCAGTAATCTGTGTTTTTTGGAGATTTCATGTCATTCCTCTCTCCCTGAAATTTTCTCTCCCTTGTAAATCCAATCACTATATTGTTCAGTACCTTTTTAATTATCACAAAATACCTATGAAGGCAACACATACTATATTTTAATATCAATCCTCCAGTTTTCATCTCATGGTGCAGTACTCATACATACATTTATGTTTTTTCCCCAGAAAATATGAACACCCTTCCTAAAAATTTCTTACACACCAAAATAGAGATGCTGAGTCTGACTATTCTAAAAATTGCAAACATGACAGAACCAAAGTTTTTTGCATGAGAAGGATAGGACTTGAGTGGTTTAAATGTGGGTTTGTGCTTTTCTATTCTGGACTGGTATCACAGAGTAAAAGTGCAGCCTCAAGGCATTTTGGCAGCTGGCAGCAGCTAGAGCCAGGCTGAACAACAATAATATTGTGATGTGGATCTGTATGGCTTTTTGTCAAAGCAAAAACTGAGTTATTGTGTGCCTTTACAGGTGACATGACCAAAAGGACAGTGTTAGGATGCTGGGAGACAGTTTGATAACAAGGATATTGGTTCACAGCACGTTTTCAGATGAGCTTTGACTGTGATGCTCATAAAGCATGATTTTAAAAAGTATTCTGTCCCTTGTATTCTTATGGAATCACAAAGGAGGGATAAACATCTGGGAAAATTGGTAGGAGAAGTGATGACAACTGGGAGGAAAACTGAAGGTAGGGAAAAGGTTATTATAAACTCCAACAGCAAGAGCCTCAACTTGTAAAAAGATTGCACTCTTCCCTGTGTTAACACACAGGTACACAAGGACTCCAGAATGCTCTTTCTGCCCTTGCAGATACAACAGACCACCTTGTGTGAACTTGGGTGTGTGTCTGTGTTCCAATCAATATGTGTGCTGGAAGTTAGACAAGTCATTAAGGAGAAGGACATGAAATGATTGCCTCAACCCTCTCCAGCACCTGCCCCAGGCTGGTCATTTTCTCACGAATAATCGAAACGCTCTCTAACCCCTGGTGTCAATGATTCAGGGGAGATGCAGCACCACACGTTCTGAGGGGGCTTTATTGACGTACAGCCCCTTTCATGAGCCTCAGAACACATTTGTGAGATTAAAAACTACTTCCAAGAACCATTATAGTCTACAATACACAGAAATGCCTCAAGGATTTCCCTCTCTTGAAATTAAAGGCATCATTTATTGCTTTTTAGGAGACAATGAACAAGAACCACATTCAAAAACTTAACAGGGAAGACTGACCTTGGGCATAAGTCCTTATTCTGTCAAGGCTTTGAGATGGCAGATGATCCAGACCTATACTGACAAGTGTCAAATCTAAATACTGGGTTTTGTTGAAGGTATGCCAGATCCTTTCCATACGCTTTCATATCCAGTGAGAATAATTGATGATTAAATAGGAGTTGTTATTATCATCAGTGAGAAAGCAGAAAATTCAAGTATTTCCTACAAGAACATAACTGTCACGATCCTTTTACAGTTTTAGAACATATCTCATCATATGCTAGGAATCAGTTCTTGTTTCATACAGCTGTTACATGTAATAAATGCAAGTTGCATCAACCATTCTGCTGCTTATTAGGTAAGCAGAGCATATAAAAATATGTTAGAGGTGTAAACATACAAATACTGCCAGGTTTGCCCAGTCCTGCCCCAACAGCACAAGAAAGATGTTGATAAACTCAAGTGAGTTCAGCAGATGGTCCCCAAGGTGGTTAAGGACTGAAACACTCTCCCAGAGAATAAAGTCTGAGGGAACAGGGCTTGCTCAGCCTGGAGAAAAGACAGTTCCAGCAGCCTCCCAGTGTCTACAGGAGGGGCATCAAGAAGACCAAGCAAGGCGCTTCACAGAGCATGGGAGGAGAAGGAAAGACATCAGGCAGTGGACATAAACCAAAAGAAGGCAGTTTCAGAGCTGTTATAAGAAAAATGTTTTTACTATTGGAACAGTCAAGCACTGGAACTAGTTTCCCAGAGGTGTTCCAACATCTCTGTCCTAGAGGTTTTCAGGACAAAAGTAGATAAAAGTTTGGGCGACATGCTCTGACCTCACACCTGCTATCAGAAAGGAGAATGGCATTAAACCTAAAACATACAACAATTTATATTTCACAGTATATCTCCACATTTCCAATTGCTTGGTTAGTGTATTTTGGTTTTGTTTGTTCTTTTGTTTTTGTTTTTTTAATGAGAAATGGCATTTTACATGAGCAGTAACAAAGACAAACTACATTTAGGTCACAGCTGCCTACCTTGGGTTTGAGGTTTAGGTTCGAGGTTATTGCAATGAGGGACTACCAAGTTTGTTCATGCTACTTGCCAGTAGCCTGCTCAGGTCAGTTTTCTTAAAGCAGAAAGGCTTAGCTTACTCCAAACTCTATAGAAAACACTCTTGAAGAAGATAATAAAGGGCCAGAGAGAGAAGAATGGAAATAACTTGTTCTGGAGTACTTGAACTAATAGGATACTTCAAGAATAGTGAAATAAATACACGCCAAAAAACACCAAGAAACCAAAACCCAACAGATCCTTTCTGACTCAGCAGTAGATACATTATGATTCAACTCTGCACTTGTTTCTAGGAGGTGTGATGTTTGTGTGCTACTCAGGGCTAATAGGGGAAAAGGGATGTAATTTTCTGCCTCAAAAGAAAATCAGTATTAAGATTGAAATTTCACTTTGGAAAGGTTGTAAGAATTTTTTCATCTTGAGTATATTTAAAGTTATTTTGAAAGAAAAGTTGCTCGTTTAACCCCCTTGAAAAGTTTATTTCTTAGAAACGGGCTCTTAGGAAGTCAAAATGCCCCTATTGGGTTTCTACTTCACATATAATACATGCAAAATTACAGACTGCCTTTTTCTGCCTCTGCTAATCCTTCCTGATAGTTGGGAGTGTTGCTCTTCGTAAGGGGCAGATTTTCTATAAAAGCAGTAGTCCTACAGAATTCCTCCCCATACAAATTCCAGGTGCTCATCCACGTGCTGTACCAAGAAAGTCTGCAGACTTCCTAAGGAGCCAGGGAAGGTGCTGAGGGAAAACCGCCTCCAGCAGAGCTGCTGCCAAACTCTTCTCCCAGCTGGCAGGGATTTGGAACAGTCGCTGCTCCAGCAGAAGGGCTGGGTACAGCTGTCCCACCTCCCTGCAGGTGGGAAAGATGGATGTTGCGAACTGCCAGCGTGGTTACAGTTCATTTTCCTTGTTAGTGTTGGATAGGGTCGGAATCACAGAAGGGATGAGGTTGGAAGGGTCAACTGGTCCATGGTGAAAAGGGAAGGGATGAAATTTAGACAAGATTTTGTAAAGTGAAGAGTATTTTTATCTGTTCAACACCATATCCCTTAAATAACTGTGCTTTGGGGAGTGCTGCTTGTGTTTCTCATATCTCTCCAATAAGGCATCCAGAATAAGTGATAATTGTGAGAAATCCTGCCTCTAACCCTTGGCCACCTTTGTTCATTATTCAAGTCTCTCAGCAATTATCTTTTCTCTCTCATCTGCCTCAGTCCCTGGCAGCCAATAAATAGGTGTGTTTTGGTGGGTTGAGAACACTTGATAGCTTGGGCAACTGATTTAATATTTTTTTTATGCAGCAGAACAAATGTGATAAAAGGCTATTTCCCACACCCCCAATACATTCTTAATTATTATTATGTTTTTTTTAATCTCTCCAATTTTAAAATGTTGTGTTGGGGTCCTGGTTTTTACCAGTAGGCAATGAAATAATTAATGTAAAATAAATTGACTTCTCTTGAGCACAGCAGTTTGGAAAAAGATCAAGAAAGATATCTCAAATTTTACTAAATGGAATAAAAATCAGCACAAACTATTTTTATATTTCTTTGCATCAATCCACATTTTTTTCCATTCTTTTATATCTTGTTCTCGACCTGTGACAGCTATTTCAACTTGTGTTTAAGCTTATTTTTGCTGCATTAGTGGTATCACTTTTCAAGTCCTTGTTCATGGGAGATCCTTCCTAGCTGGTTGTAAAATGGATATTTTCTCTTTCTTATTTCACTCTAATATTCTGGCTTCCTTTTGAGGGTGGCAATATTGCTCCTGTTAATCAGACTTACTTATACCAGGCTCATGTCTCACATGCTTTTTCCTTGGATCTTGTGGAAATGCTGTGATTTTTTCCCGATTTTGGCATCCAGCTTTGTAGGTGGGTTGCAATCTGTAGTGCAGTTCCCAGTTATTTGAGGAAGCAACTGCATTTAAATGTGTCAACACTTTCCCTTATGTGGATCATCTTTCCTGCCTCCTTTAGTTTGGAGTTATCTGAAGGAACTGATTGTCTTAAACTCATTTGTGATCGTGGAATTCAAAGTTTTCTTTTAAAAGAAAGTTGGACTTTCCTGCAGATTTTAAAAATAACTTTGTTTTTGTTTTTCTCGTGTTCCTTTCCACTTAACTTTGACTCCTGTAATGCTGGTGCCGTGCTCCGCAGATGTTTCCTGGAATATCTCTTTCACAAAGGATGGACTAATGGGAGTTCTCCTGAAGCATTATTTTCAAAACAGGGTAATAAAAATACTCGACTTCTTGTTCTCTGGGTCTGGCCTGACATGCAGTGTAAGTGCAGAGGCTCAGTACCCAAACTGTAGAACAAAAGGTTTGGGTAGAGAGGGAGCAGTTTTTTACCTAGACTTGTTGACTATTTATCAGCAATCTGTACATATGTAAATCTTAGGCTGTTTTCTCCAAGCACACCCACTGTAGAGTGAACAATACTGATACAAGCAACTGACTTCCTAAAAAAATATAATATCGTAACAGACACCAAATATCTTGAAAAATATGACAAAAAATTCTACGCTTCTCGTGCTTTTTGATTGTTTCATTCAGCATGGGAGATTTGTCCTGCTTGGGTCAGTTCTCCTGGCATTGAAGGTCTCTGGTCCAAAGCTTTCCTTGACTTTAATAAAAAATTCATTTTTTTCAGGTGTGTCTCACATCCAACAAAGATTTATTTTATTGGCTCTTGGTAGTAACCTAGTCCCTGCAATATTCTTGCCTTAAGGCTTCACAAGTGGTATCTTTCTGGAATTGTTCTACAAGAAAGGTAAATTATTCTTGTTTTCTAGTTATTCTTTACAAGGCTTGTGGGAACAGAGAGAGATTTCTCTAATAAGATTCTGATACGTGCACTGTACTACCAGCTCAGGGCAAAGAGGAAAAGTAATAATTTGCTGTGTCTCTTTTGAGAAGAGAATAAACATTATACAACAGCATGAATGTATTCCACTTGCTTGAATTCTCAAAGAGAGAAATTACTAAGCTATTAACTAGAAAATCCAGACATTTTGAAATGCATTACAAAACTTCTTTCTGTCAGATGTTTTGGTGGCAGAAGAACCTGTGAGGCAGCTGTTGCTAAAAGTAATTTTCAAAGCCTATTTAAAACATGATTTGTGACAAAATTCTCAATGGGTAGCTTATGACAAAAATACCTTTATAATTTGCTAAATCAAGTGAAGCATTAGTTATTTACACTTGCAGCCTTAAAATTATTATAAAAACCTATTTAGACTTTTACTTTTAATACACATAATTCAAATCATCTGGAAGTTCACCGTGTTTACACAAACCTCTAAGAAATATTCCCACTTTCCTGCTGGGTGCCAATCTACCATCATATTTAATGTGTCTTCCTAATGTGAGCAAAGATCTTCCTCAAGAGCTCGTACCCGTTGAATGGAAAGGAGGGTTTTCAGAGAATAAAGACTTGTTTTTCCTCAGACTGCCAGGAATGGGATGAACAATTGGCAGGTGGTGATGATTTGCTGCCTTGCTCCCCAACTGGAGCTGAGACTTCTAGAGATGTGTTTCTTTTTCACAGCGGACAATGGTGTGAGTTTCACTTGGCTCTACCACAGCCATGAGATGAACATCTCAAAGGCTCCCTGGCATGTCACACAATCACAGAAGAACAGGTTGGAAGGGGCCTCTGGAGTCCATCTAATCTGACCACCTACACAAAGAAAGCCCAGTTAGAGCAACTACACCAATTAACTTGGATAACCTAGTCATCAAGTCCACTTGGGAGCATATAATCATAGAATGGTTTGGCTTGGAAGGGACCCTAAAGATCATCTCATTGCAACTCCCTGCCATGGGCAGGGACACCTTCCACTATCCCAGGTTGCTCCAAGCCCTGTCCAACCTGGCCTTGGACACTTCCAGGGATGGGGCAGCCACAGCTTTTCTCTGTGCCTGTTCCTCACCACCCTAAGTAGACCCTTCTTTCTCTGAAGGAGATGCCACAGCCTCTCTTGGAAACCTCCTCCCACCTGCTTGATCCCCTCACAGGTAGAAAGTTTTCTTCTGTCTACTCAGATTTTCCCGTGTGCCAACCTGTGTCTGTTGTCTCTAGTCCTGTCAGTGGGCACCTCCAAACCAGCCTGATTCTGTCACCTCTTCACTCTCCCATCAGTTACCTGGAGGCAGCAATAAAATGTCCCTGAGCCTTTTCTTCATAAGGTTGAACAAATCCTATTGTAGCTGCCTCCCCTCATCCATCATATGCTCCAGCTGCCTGACCCTCTTGGTGGCCTTGGCTAGATTTGCTGTAGCCCTGAAAAATCCTGTTCTTTGGAAACTTCCAACCATGAGGGAAAAAATTAATGCTGTTATGGTCGCTATTCATCTAAATGAGAGCAAAGGTATTAAATTAGGAATAATAAAAACAGGAAAATCATATAAATTTTCCCATTTAGCAGTTTGAACCCAGTCTGAGATACACCTAAAAGTATGACAGAGATTTACAAAGAGCTTACCAAGAAGTAAAGCACTCACACTGAATTCAGTTTGCAGGGAATTAGTATGCTCACCAGAACATACATGATTAAAAGCAGGTATGTGGCATAAAGCTGCACCAGGTTTATCCATATATATGCCACATCCCCACTTCTGATATTTTCAGGCCTGAAGTTTTGGGGTACCAAATCACTTATACTGTCCTAGTATAGTGCATTGAAATTTTAGCCAGGACAGTAAAAAAATGAGTGAAAAGTAATCTACTTATGCCCTACCTGAAACATACTGTGTGCTGACTCAAGCTGACTGTTTGATTAAGACAGTCTCTTCAGCAAATGTCCAGTTTTACTGTATTAATTTTAGCTTAACACACTTTACATCTGCTAAAACATGTCCTGAGTTAGCAGGAATCCAAGTAATTCACAAAAAGAAGTGCTGTTTGTACATTCTCCAGTAAAATTCAGGAAATACACTTTTGATGATATCTTGGAGTAAAAGATGACTTCTGTAAAAGGGATTTAAGGAAAGGAAAATGACAGAAGCTTTGTGACATGGTGAAAAAATATGGATTAAATGTATCAGAGCTGTTGCTAAGAGGAGCTGACAGAGCTGCTGAGATAGCTCAATGACCTGATTAAATAGGAGCGAGAAACCGTGTTCTCCGTCCACCTCTACAAGACTTCATCATAAATTATTTCATTAACTTGGTACATAGAGATTCCCTCCTTAAAATAGATGTCAGATTGCCACGTAGGCAATCCTGAGGAATATATATAGATACCGCTGAGTCTCATTTCTTATATGAAAGTGGAAAGAATAACATCCATAGGCGTGTAGGCTGAAACTGAAAAGTCAAGGAACATTGAATTAAATACCTGTACTCATAATGCAGGAAAAAATACCTGAAATGCTTGTCTCAAAAACATTTTACACTGACTACTGGACATGTGGTAATCTCTCTTACTCAATGCCCAGACTTTTTACTTATCCATTCACTCCATACAAATTCTCTTAAATCCCTGAAGTTTGGGAGCGGCTTCTTTATTAGTTTGTATTCTCAACAAGTTTTAGTTGAAACCCCCTGTGAAATGCATGAACAGGGTTTTATACACCTTCTTCTTAATATGACTTATTAGAAGTTGAGCAAGTTTTCAAGTTTCTACCTATTCCTATAACACATGAAATGAAATCTGGGTAATGTACATTTAACTGCAACAGCTCAGCCTCAGTGTTCTCTATAGCAACA
This sequence comes from Oxyruncus cristatus, assembly GCA_013399855.1. NCBI lineage: Eukaryota > Metazoa > Chordata > Aves > Passeriformes > Cotingidae > Oxyruncus > Oxyruncus cristatus. The sequence continues at coordinate 774,465 of VXAY01005517.1, forward strand.
AATATGCATTGGCTATGTCTGTCAAATCTTTCCTCAAATTCTTCCTTTCTGCCTTTTATGGGCAACTGTTTCAAAGAGGTTTTCTTTTGTGCAAAGTCTGTCCCTCTGTGTATCTATGCAGTATAATACCTGTCAATTATTTTACTGTTCTTCATTCATCCTGCAGTTTCTCTCACATGCATCCAGTCCAAAATGCTTCGTATCATTTGCTTGAAAACCATGAATAGGACAGAAGCTGGAGAGCCCAGTATAAAGGCTGATGATTCCTTAGTCCTATACTCTCTTTTTTGCCCTCAAAACTCTGCTTCACATTTCTCTGTTTGTATTATATGAAGCCAAAAAAGAAAAGACAAGTAGATTTTATTATTTGAAAGTTCAACGTCCTGTCAGTAGAGTTGAGGTAAAAAAAGAAGAAAAGTTGACAACAAAGACGGAGAAAAAGGAAGTTAATATGAGAAGGTCTGAAGAGGAGAAGTAAGAAGATATCTTAGAAAGGGGTACCCTCCTTCAGCTCTGAATCCTGTTCTATTGACTCTGTGTTACAGTTTTTTCTATTTCTGCTTACAGTTGGGTGGGTCATCAGCAGCAAACCTTGGGGAATATAACATAATAACAAACTCCAGTTCATTTATTTATCTTCAATTTGCACATGCAAACATTCTGTGTACATTATTGCCAAACACAAAGGGAACAGTTCTCAGAGCCCTGCCTAGTAACCAAGGGATGGGAAGGAATACATATCCTCTTTTAAATTTGCTGAAAACATGGTACAGTGTACACTATCAAAAGAAAGCAAAGAAAGGTGTTTTCAAAAAAATACCACAAGCATTTCAGTGTCCGTGAGAAAATGAGAGCAGGGTGGGAAAGGGTGTTTACACAGGCACTTAGCCAGGAAACTGTGTTTTCCACAGATACAGTCATTCACGGAGCACATCTCCGATTTTCCTGAGCTCCCTCCCTCTCTTCTCATCCCCCTGCAATTATATTGAGAAATCTTTCTGTAGGTGAGAAAATACATCCAGTTCTGCACCATGTACTCAAACGCTGCCTCTCCTTTAGGTAAGTGCTACCACACTGAGGCCATTTGTAGGAATTTTACGTAGCAAGACAAACAAATGCAAACCCTTAAGGAAACGAGCTGCAGGATAGTTCCACAGTGACTCGTTACTAAAAATCTGCCTAAAAGAATCCTCTCCAAATCTTCTGTGGAATGCAGCATTGCTCATTAGCAGGCTTGATGGAAAACGCTGTGAGATAGATAGAAAGTCTTGTCACTTTATTTGGATGTGCTTCCCTGCATCTTAAGTTGCAGCTCCGGATCCCTGAGGATCATGTGAGGCTGGGTTATATATTAGAGCCGCGCTGTAGTGCTGGGAGTGTGTAAGCCTGGCAGCTGGGTAGTGTTATGGTTGCTGCTTTCCTGTGCTAAGCTGATTTACTTGTTTAAGGTCTGACCTCATCATCCTGTCAGTATGGATTCCCACCTATACAGTTAGCAGCAGCTCAGCATCGCCTGGGAGAGCTTGCAGTGTATGAATCAGAAGAGAGAGCGAGAGAGCTACCGGTATTTGTTCTTTTGTTGCCTTTTCTTAAGAAGAGGAGTTGAAACACAAGAGATAACAAAGAATCCGTTTCCTTCCTAAAAGAATAGGCTTTTGTCTTTTTTTTTTTTTTCCCTCCCTCCCCCCCGTGAAAAAAATGTCAGTGTCTGGAAAGAAAGAGTTTGATGTGAAGCAGATCCTGAGGCTCCGCTGGAGGTGGTTCAGTCACCCCTCACAAGGCTCCACAGGCACGGGGGGCTGCCATCAGCAGGAAGGATATGAGCACAGAGGGACACCGGTGCAGAACAGGTTGAAGAACCACTCTCGGGACAGAAATGGGCTGAAGAAGAACAGCAGCCCCGTCCACCACAACATACTGGCCCCCGTGCCAGGTCCAACCCCGGTGCACCACCGATCTATTCAAGCGTGGCATCAACAAAACCTCATAGAACAGCTCCGAGCAAATGAGGATATTCCCAAATCAGGCACAGAGGAAAACTGTGTTAAAGAAGATTCAAGTAAAACCTCACAGGAGTTGCAGATGATCACAGAAGAAAATACAGATGAATCTGCAGAGAGGTAGGAGTTTTAAAGTCTGCACTTAGAAAGACAGACTTGTATCCAAGTTATTCCCTGAAACTGTCTTTGTTTTTAGCCAGAGTTCCTTACTGCATTAGTCTCACTTTGTATTTGTGCACACCCACACTCAGATGAATAGGAACACTTTCATGTTAAAAAAAAGGACGGAAACATTGTCATGAAATGTTGATCTTTGCTTAAGGTACCTCATTTCATAACTCTGCCATAAAAATAAAATCTGCCAGTTTGTCAAATTAGCATACTAATTTTTTCTCCTGATATATTATGTGTAAGTGCAATGAAAAAAGGAGCCTCCTGAATTCCTGTCCTCATTCTGACTTTATCAATGGGTGCAACTTTGACAAATGGGAACTGCTGGAGGTGCACAGGGTGTGTGGTTGCCAACCATCTCTCAAAATTCTCACTGCTTTTATTTCACTGCCTTCCTGACAACCAAAATTAACCTTGAACTAAGTGGAAAGGAAACATCATTATTTGGGTTTTTTAAAAGGTTTGTTTGAAAACCCAGTACTTTCACAGCTTGTTTAGTATTCTAAGAGAAATATTTTCTGCAAGGTCAGGTGAAAAAACATTACAGCTATGAGACCTTAAAGGTGTAAGCACAGAGGAAGGGCTATTTTTAAGTAGTGAATACCAGAGAATAAAATATTAACACCAGCTGTTTGATTAAGCATTATGATTTCTTTTACAAATTTATGTTGGCATTTTTAGCTTATACAGCAACAACTTTACCCCACCTTCACCCCACCTTGGACTCAAATTAAGCGTTTATAATGTGATTATTTGCACCATTTCATGAGATTGTCATTAGTCTTTGGGAATAATTCAAATTTCTTACATTGCATTTAAATACAAATCTTAGTTGAAGTCACAGTTTCTCTCAGTGCAAACCAAGCTGGCAGCCTGTGTATTTTTAGCAGTTATTATTTTTCAAGTTGTGCATCTGCTGTAGGGAACATCTGCAGAGTGAACAGAAAAATCTGCATTCCAAAATGTCATTTGGAAAACAGTCCTAGAAGTCAATATGTACTAGAGAAAATCATTACAGAATAAAACCAGTGAGGTGGGACTGTGGGAGTTCTGTGTGTTTACAAGAGCACTAGTTTGGAATGTGTAAGCAGCATTCTCATAGTATAACATTCTGGATGATAGTAAAAATTCCCTGAAAAAAAGGTAGTTTTAGCCACGCCTTAGAAAGAAAGTCAGTTTAATTTGAAGAAAAATAAGGAACACTTATTCATCAAAATAAGGTTCTATATGAGGTGAAGAAGGAGGTATAAAAAGCCCAATGAATTCAGTTTGGGAGGTAATAATAAACCACTGCCTTCCAAAATAAGATGCGACGTGTTCTCCAGCTATACATAAAGTTTCTGTTAAGACCTCCCTAAGTTTTGTGCCTTCATATTCATCCAATTTAAGGTTCTGCTCTTGAGCTGTTTAAATGGGCAGCTTTTAGAATAGTTTTTGGGAATGTACATGCCATATACTGTTCTATTCAAACAAGGGGTGTTCTGAAGTTTTCAGTAAAAGCTTTCTGTGAGTGTTGTAGGTTAAAACCTATCTCAAAACACCCCTTCAAAATCTGAATTGGTAGGAAATTGTTTAGAAAGCGATTCATGTCTATCAGTTTCTCTACAATTAAAATTTATTTCAAGAAAATAAAGGCGATCATTAATGACTCTTTAACATAGCTCTAAGTCCTTAAATACGTACCAATAGAAATCATTAAATAAATCACAGTTCTCTTCCCCTATAGTATCCAGCACAGGCCACACATGAATTAATATGCTAATTGACTGGGTAGAAATGAAATACTGAGAAGAAGAAATAAAGAGAAGCAGCCTTATATCTATATCTCTCTGTACCTAGTTGATGGATATATTTTCATGTCTTTGGAACAATATACCTTTGAAATCATCCTTTTAAATCATTTCAGGGCTCCTTTATCTTTGGAAGTTCCCGACAGTCACAATCAATAGTAATCAGTGGTTTCTGCTGGTGATTAACACATCTGAACAATCAGGCATTTGTAGGATCCCCTGAATCCTTCTTCTCTCACTACTAAAGCCACCTCAGAACGAGCCATTACAGGTATTGCAGCCAAATGCTCTTTCACATCCAGACCTGAGGACAGCAAAGACACATGTGCCTTTTATGCCATAAAAGCACTGTACCTTCAAAGTGGTTGTCTCCAGTGCAGACAGGTGGCTCTGCCTCTGGGAGTCTCATTTTTAGGTGGACTCTACAGCAGGACACTGCTGTGTGTCACTTGGACACTCAAAATAGTAGAAAAGGAGAGAAAACCTGGCCAATATCTCAACTTGAGCAGAGTATGAAAGCAATTTCTACTAACAGCTTAATGCTTCCTAGGAAGAAACTTTGGAAACACAAAACCAGCATTCTGAATTTCTTCAGAAAACTCGAGATGTCTTTCTCTAAAAGCCTCAGGATTTAATGCTGTCAGTGATACAGGGAGAGCACCCTGGGGTTTGATGAAATAAGGGTTGTTGATTGAGGAGGAAATGTAAATGAGGAAGTCCTAAACACCAGTTCTATTTTGCATACATGATCATCAATATACTTGTTTCTGCTTTCTTCAGTCCATTTTGGAATTCCTGTATCCAAATCAAACAGTGCAAGACTTAAAGGAACCCTTCATAGGCTTGGTCATGAATAAAACCCCAGGACACGTAACAAAGCAAATGAAGGCTTCAGTGACCAAAACTCCTTAGTTTTGTCCAAACAGCCAGTTGTGACCAACCAATACCTGCCAGGTCATAACAGATGAATAAATGTCTTACTGGCACGAGGTTCAGCACAGGCTCCCAGTGTGTCTGGGGACTGTCTTGTCAGTGTTGCTCAGGGAACAGGCCCAACAGGTACCAAACCAGAAGCACCCAAAATGACAGGCCTTGACCTGCTTCCTTATGAAAGTTGCATCTATAGTTTGGAAAAAAGATGAGCGGTGGACAATATATATTTACTGACCTGATTCTCACCAATCTATTCCTTGTATGAGGATTGGGACCTCTACATAGGTGAAAAACACAGAAACTGCCTAAAACCTGAATATCTACCAAGCAATTTTGTTTATTTGTACAATGCCTTTCCCACTGTAAAATTTTCTGGTATTACTGGGGTGATCAGAAAGCTAAACCTGCAGACTATGGCCTTGCCAATGAAGAGTGAAAACCTCCAAAGATTTCAGGTTTGGCTTAAAGAAGGAGCTTAGTGAACTCTGAAAGAGCACATGGGAAATAACCTGTGAGGTTGTGCGTTTCAGAGGTCAAGGACCATCTCTGGATGGAACCTTTTGAGGTTCAGGCTCCTCTATCAGGGAGACCTTGAAGCATTCCTGCTTCTTTCAGAGAAAGTGATCTGGCAGTGTCCAGGGACATCAGCACAAACTGGGAGGATTTGACTGTTAGATTTTGCTTGACAAGTCGACAAAACCTTTGCTCTTGTGTGCAACACCTGAACACACACTGTACACACAACCTGACAGAGCACGGGACCTCCTGACAAGAAGAATCATGATAATGAATTACTTTGGTTACACCCCTGGATAAAGTCCTGGCTCACAGGCCTGTCTGTATTGACCTTTGCATGTGAGACTGTGCCCAGCATTTATTACATTATGCTACTCTGCAACATCCATTTCTGTGTACCTGCTAGGTTTGTGGTTCCATAACTACACTATTGCACACCATGTGTGCTGCTGAAGTATGTGTGAGGCTCATTTCCTACTTGCCCAAAAGCAGTTAGATTTCAATAATGAATGTATCATTCATTCATCATTTTTCTCTTATGCATTCCCCCCCCCCCCCAATTTTATGGCTGAAAAATTGCTGACAAACTCTACTTAGGGACAAACTCCAGTTTTACTAAAGACACCTGATTTCTTACTTCCCATATGAGACAAGATATACTTCTAATTAATTGTCATAGAATCTTTTGATGTCATAATCCAAGCAGTTGGTACTGATGCACATGGAAAGAGATAACTTGGGAGGAGTATCCTCCCAAAGGCAATGCTTTTCTGTGGTGACTACTTTTGATGTACAGCTATTTAATAGCTTAAAACCTTAAGACTTGAAAACTCTTGGTTTTTCTTTTTTTTTTAGCTTTACGAAAATAGCTATCAGACTATTTCCCTCACTGTCTCTGCCATACATATACACACATATGTGTACCTGGTTGTTTTGGGTGTTACCTGCTATATAAGGGCTTTCCCTTGACTTCTATTTTAATTCCAGTAGCAGATGACAGTCTTGGCTCATGTTCCAGCGTGAAATGAAGGTACCACGAGGAAAAATACCCTTTTAGTTGTTGCAGTATCCTAGAAGATACTGAAAAGGTGGAAATGAAAAAAATCAGTGTGCAGTACCTGACCCCACGTTCTTGCTCCTAGGCTGCTGGTTTTTTGGTACCTAATGTGGCACACATCAGGGGCAGATGCTGTCATGGTTTTTAGCTCCTGAGTGTTTCACTGGGGAGAGCCACTACACTCCACACACACCAAGTCCTCCAAAGTTCGCAACAGATGCTGTCTGAAATGATGCTTGCCTAATTTTTCAACACAAAAGACAGTTTCCAAAAAAAAGAAAACAGGTGATAATTTTCCAGGTGAGAATGGAACGTATGAATTATTCCATGAAACCACTGGTCAAACCAGGTTGAGAGGGCTTTTTGGCACTAAGAGTACCCAGTTCTGGGTATCCAAATAAACAGTCCTACCACCCACACATGAGAGTGACTGACAATGAATCACAAGGCCCCAGTGACTGGAAGGACTGTGACGTGCCCTGTGCAGAGGAGATGACAAAGTGCTGCAGTCAGTGGTACATCGTGACACTATTTCCCCCTCATGAATAAGAATTCTCCATGAACCATCTCCGACGCACAAAGTAAAAGTTTAGAATCGATGATTCCTAATCTCATAGCACAGCAGCCTTTATTGCTAAAACAAAACCACTCCAGTTTTATTTTCACTGGACCTCCAGCATTTTGAAAAAAATACTTTCAAAAAATCTCAACCTTAACAAATAAAAGGTTTAAAAATGTAAAGAATGTTGGACATCTAGTCAAATAGCACTGTGGCAAAGTTGGAGCAGCTATGTTTAGGTGCTTCCTTGGTTATCTGTAATACAATTTAAGCTCCTTATTTCCTAGATCTTTCACTGATGGGTATAGGTACCATATTGTTCCCCTTATTCCTTTTATTCCCACACTATTCTTGTTTACCCAATTTATTCATATGTTTTAAAATTGCTGTAAGTCTACAGAGCTGCAATTCTTGCAGCCTTTTTTTCAGAAGCCCTGTGTCTGACAGCTACGATATTTTCATTGCTGTCCTATGTGTCCCCAGCCTGTCTGTCTGTACTTGCAGTACTTGGGGACAGATCTGGATGTGTTCCTGTTGGAGTCTGGCAATCCTAGTGCAGAGCTGGATTACTTATTTGTCATCCTGACTAAAAATCTGTTTGAATATCCTGTTCAGTGGTTGTTTTGGTTTTTTTTCCTCAACAACATGCTGCTATTGCTCGTGACTGGCTTGTGATTCATGTGAAACTCCTGCCCCTGTACCAAAGACCTGTTCCCAGACCATCTGTGCATTCTTGCAATTATTATTCCCAAAACCAGTACTTTGCACAAATAGATTCCATTTCATGTTTCATATGATGTCTCCAATTGGCTGAGTTAATACTCAGTTCTTATTTACTGATTTAACATTCAGTTCTGATCCTATGCCCAAATACACTTGCAGCTCTTCTCAGCTTGGCAGGATCTTCAATTGTAATACAGTTCCTATCAGACATTTTCTTTATTTCCTCCTTGCTTCAAGTAATATAGAAAATTTATCACAAGTTGTAGTGGAACTTCAGTGCTAAGTTCCTTAGGAACCCCATTTGATTTGCCTTCCTGTTTATCAATGAACCATTTATAATTACTTTAATAGCATGATTTCAAACCAGTTTCTCACTCATTCCATAATGGTTTACTCCAAACAGTCCTTCAGGTTGAGCTTAGAACTGTCTGAGACAGTGTCAAATAATATTCTCATGTCCAAGATATAAATGGCAACCACTTCTTTTCTGTTCTCCATGTCTACTAAAACCTGTTAATGAGGCACTTCAGTTTGCTTGGACATGTTGTTCTTGGCAAATTCTTGCTGACTGTTAATCTTCTCTCTTATTTCTGAGTGCTTAGAAATAATAATTATATTACTTTTACACTGTAGAATTTGGCAAGAGTTAGCAGCTAGGAAAATAAATTATGTTTGTGTCTTGTGGAAAATTTTGCAGTTTCTTTAGCACTTACAGCAATTGAATACCTATTTCAGGAGTATATTTATAAAAGGTGATTTTATGCAAGTCTGCTGTGGATAACCAAAATGCTTCAATGCTACCCCGGGGACAAGGAAAAACTAATTGTCTTCTAGGAATGATCTTTAGCTGAAGGTCAAAATATGAATTTGAAACTGGAGATATTTGAAATGGGTTGTTCAAGATTTTGTGGCTGATCTCTCAGAGGTGCTGCTCGAACAGCTCATGTGGCCCTGCAGGGCTTTAGTGGGCTGGAAGAGCTGATGGCAGCAGGGATTGAGGAGACATTCCAGGGAATGGTGGTTGGGGAACAGCCATTGGCATCACTGAGATGCTGCATCTGCAGGTGCCAGGGACTCCTCTGGTTGTAGTTGTGAACTGAACGAAGGCACACGAAGCACCTGAGTTACTCAGTGAACATCATGCTGAGTTTTAATAGAATTAGGTAGAAATTCACTCCCAGCTGATTGAAAGTTATAGGTGAGAGTAACCAAGAAAATTTGCTATCTACTGTTTGCTAGCTGTAGGAAATCTATAAAGTTATAGTAAGTAGTATTTGATGCAGGATTAAAATATAAGAGGAGAATCATGTTTTTCCCAGCATTTAGTAACCAATGAACAGTGTCCAGTGAATTGATTCTGACTAAACAAATGCTTTGGCGTCATACAAGAGCTCTTGCTACAGAAATTAGAATCAATATGTCTCAAAGGCATCCTCAGATTTTATTCCCACTCTCATCTTCTATTATGACATTTTCTCAAGAACTTGAAAAGGCAAAAAGTACGTGGAATCAAAGTGGGTTGAAACTCTATTAAAGATGAAAGGGATAAGTAGGTTTGTATTTTGAAATTAATGTTATATTCACCCTGTGGAAAGAGTGGATATTTATTCAAAATATTTTTTTCATAGCTGCATAAATAGAATTATAGAAAAATTTAAGCTGAAAAGAACCTCTGAACGTCATCAAGTCTAACTCTCTCCACCCACCAAGAAAGCTAAAATGAGAAATAATATGGCTTACTAGAAACACACAATATTTTACAGGCCTACATTTAAGATGCCTAGCTTTCAAAGATGAGTTATTACAGGCAAGGGGAAAAAATACCATTTAATAGTAATTTAAGAAACTAGGACAATTCCATTCATTTCAAAACAATTTTTTTTATGATTCAATTATCTTCTCATTTTCAGTCCATAGAGCTCACTCTCAGTAAAGACAGCTGTTAAATTACTTTTTAAAGAGTTATTACTAGCCTTAAAATCACTTCTTAATGTCTCCAGAAAAAGTTAAGGAGATGATTAAACACATGTGCCCGATGCAGAGCAGTTTTTACAGACGTACTGGGCAACTGCAATTGAAAGATCAACAAGAAATCTATGACTGTTGAAGCATTCTTGGAAAAGGGGGACAGGGTTTACTGGGTTTGAAAGTTATAGCCAGACAGCCCTGAAAGAAGGGAAATATTTATTTTCACCCTTGGAAGAGCTGAATTGTTTACTTTGAAATGCTGTAATGACGAACATTACTGAAATCTTTCACATTTAAAAATTAAAGGGGTTTGTTTGTTACAGTCAAACAGCAAAGTTAACACAATATAGTGTTTGGTTTAGCTCCTTTCATTCTACTAGAATAAAATAACGCTATTATATTTAGGGAATGACTACATGAGGTGATAATATAAAGAATATGGCTTGTGTAGGGCATACCTGTTGGTATGCAGGTAAAATGAATACGAAAATCAAGCTCCTTCTCTTGGGGTTCACAGAAAGAGCTTAAGATAAGTACAGGAAAAACTTCAGAAGAAATCTCTAGAACGAAGTTATACCCAAATTTCCTCCTCTGTGACATCAGACTCCACCTCAGTGACTCCACCAACAGATACACCAGCACAGGAATGTCCCACACAGCTCTGACAGCAAAACCTCTCCCAGCCCACCCTTTTCCCTCCTTTTGGAAGCAAAAGCTTAACAGGGAGAGCTCAATACAAAATGAATTAGAACAGATAGAACAAGAGCAGAGAGCCTGGCTCTTTACAGCAATTCTGCCCATCCAATAATCGTGAGCATAAAACATCTTTGACTTCATTGTAGTAACTGTTTCTGCTCCATAGGACAAATCAGAATGTTTCATTAAAACCTGTCTGCTGCTCACAGGGAACAAGGAGGAGAACTAAAAATATTTAAAGGAACACCCTGCCTTTGTTAGAGGTTGAAAATATGATATAACATCTAAATGACTAGAGTTTGAAAATATTTTGTCAGGAAATGGGCTCTGTATTCTCACACTGTGATTTACACTTGCACAAGGCTGCCCTAAGTCAGCATTGAAACAGCACATGGAGAGTACAGGATTAAAAGTTTGCTTTATTTTTTTCTCAACTAAAACACACTTAAGCTAAATAAACATATTTAGTGGAAAAGGAAGTGATGCCTGGTACCTGGTCCTTTCTTCAGTTTGAAAATCTTGGGACAAAAGTCTAGGTTTCTTACCTGTATATTAACACTTGACTTAATTTTTACCTTCCAAACTTTTGAGAAGGATCTGCAAATCAATATCCGTGGATTATATCTCAAAATTTCCACCTGCTTCTTCTATTAACTCAGAGAAATCACTCAAACTCTTGGTATCCCTGTTTACTCATTTTAAAGAGAGTAGTTTCCAAGGGACACTGTAAGAACTGAGCAGGGTTTTCAGTTATCTGAGTTTGACTGCAAACTGCTACACAGATGCAAAGTGGAATTCATGTACAGTGTGACTGACTCATTAGATTATATAGTTGCACATTTTTTCTTCTCATTATACTAATATCACAAAAATCAAAGTCTATTACTTCAACTAGAACTTTCCTGCTACACTAAGTAGACATCAATATACCTATAATATGTTTTGAAAGCAAACAAATGCAGCAGATATGAGAAAGTAGACTACAACTCTCACCATTTGCCATGCTTCAGTTTACCTGATAAATTAGAAGTCAAGAGGAAAGGAGGCATTCTTGCAAGAAATGAGGATTTTCAAAACCTGTTCGTTTTAATAGAAGTTGAGGAAATTAGGAACCTTTTTGAACTGGGCAAATACACCTTGATTTAAATGGAAATTGTGAGCAATCCACTAAGAAATCCTAGGAGTTGGAGAAAAGCTATTTTAAGCTATTACATATGGTTTGTGTTGCTAGGGAAACCTCTTTTACAGTGTTCATTTAGCACAGATGCTCAGGAAAGCTCTGTGTCTCCATGTCATACCATTTCAGAGCACTGCAGAAGGTGAAGAAATAGAGATGCACATATACACACGCACAGACAAAAATATCTCTGTAATTCTACCTTAGTCATGTTCAATGTCTTTGGTGGGAGCTCGTTCTTTCTGTTTGTGAGGTGACTATGGGGATAAATGAAAAGCTTTGCAATTGAACCCCTGTTTTTAGACTGAAGATATTTGTTCAAACATTACCTTAATTTTTTTCCATTTGAGTTCATGTTTTAGATGGTCATCTCTGTGGAGCAAGAGATTTGCCTTTGCCATCTACGCAGAGAAAGTACAAGGAGAAAGGTCAGCTCTGATACCACCATTTCTGGCCACCCTTTTGACTCTGGGGCAGATGTGACTTGCCAAAACATATCCCATAACCTGCTCCATGCAGGGTTTACTGTCACAGTGTCCAGCTTTATCTCCTCTGTGTCCAGCTGGGTGCCAGCCTGGGGGGCAGCTGCAACCTCTTGGGATCAGGGACGAATCTGCCTCTCTCTCGAGTGAGTGGGAGGGCTCAGAGCCCAACTACAGCTTTCTGCAGAAAGTTCTCTATTTTGCCCATTACAGCAGGGAATTTTGTGCTTTTCTGGGTCCTGAAATGCAAATCAAAACATGTGCAAACGCTGTACTATGATTATATCAAGAATTTTAACCCAAATGTACTGTTAGAACAGTACTTTGTAAAAAGCATTTAAAGATGAAAATGCTTGTTCTGCGTCGTGATTTCCAGGACTGTCTCCTTGGGGTCACTCACAGAAAACTGTCTCCAGTTTGTCCAGCTCATTATTCAATTTACAGAAAACTTCCTGTAAAGGCAGAAATTCCCTCTTGTGCCATAACTTACCCCCACCCCCTTCTGTGTGCTGGTACAGAGGCTTAGGATGGACTTTTGATCTTTCTGTCTGAGACGCCTGACCCAGTAAAATCCCCCAGCAGTGCAGCCAACGCAGTCTCCTGGCAGAGCTTGTCACAGTGGATTTAGGAGCAGTGCAAGACAGATTCCTGGGAAGCTCCAGCCTGGTGATCCTGCAGGAGCCAGGTTGCTCAATCAGAACACCCTGAGTCAGTGAGATAAGCACAGAACCAAGCAAGGTTGTAACTGAGGACTAATTTTTTCATCTTATTTGTTTTTTTCATTCACTGGAAGGATCCCAAACTCTCCTATAAAAGAAATTTAGGATGGCTTGTTGGTACAATATGCTGAGAAATTTGGTCAGCATGAAGCTCCCATGGGATGCCACAAAGCAGGACTGTTGTGTGTCTCTTATTGCCTCACTCAAATGGAGCTCAGTTACTCACTGGCTGTTGAAAGTTTCCTTACACTTTTTCACTTGATGTTAAGGTGAATACAAAGCTGAATTTAACACAATTAGTAAAAGAACAAGATCAGGATTGGAGGGACAGCTTGACCTATTCAGTGGAGCAGGAGAGCTCTGCTATGTTTGCTAACAAACTACTGAGCTTTTATTCTCTGTCTGAAATAATTTCCTTATATATTTAAACGAAATGCATCAGGTTCATACGTCACCTTGAAATTGTCACAGCTTGTTTTGAGTCCCTATGGTTCCTAAAACATCTTTTGTTGCTCCCCATATGTCAAGCCAGTAAAAAAAGGCTGCTGTTCCACTTTTAATGGCTACTGCTATGACAGTTTCTAAATCAATTGATGGTAAAAGCTAAAAATTTTTACCTTTTTTAATGAGTAGCTTTCAATTATAACCATAATTTAAAATAACCTGGGTGAATAAAATAGCTTAAATGTGAAATTTCTAATTTATAGATTTACAATTTTCTCATCTGTTACTTTTTTATTCTATAAACTGTTGCTGAGGCCCTTTCAGTTTTCCTATGCCCCAAGTACTCTCTTTAATGGAAGAGCAATTTCTAATGTAGATTACTTGGAGGAAGGAATTCCAATACAATAAGTGGTCCGTACACTCGTGGCAAGATAAAAAGGTAAAACCCCAGCAAAAAAGGGTCTTGACCCAGAAATAACATAAATACAGTTACAGCTTTGCCTGTTCAATTTAATAATTAATTTCACATTGAATTTGGAGGGAAAATCAATTTTCTTCAATAAAGAGGTGCTCAGCAGACAGTGTTTAGCAAGAGGTGGCAGGAAGGGCTGAGTACCTCTAAAACGTTTGATTAGCTCTCATTTCATCTTGCTGGGGGAAACACAGTCAGTGGCAACACAACAGAACATATGTTGTGATATTGCACAAGGATTAAATAACTATTAGTAGTTTTCTACCGCTGTAAGAGAAAACTGTGTCAGAAAATTCCCAAAAGAGAAGCTGGAACATAATAATTTCCTGAGAAAGGAGCTCCAACTCTTTCAGACCACCCTTAAAACATTGAGATGGGAACAGACAAGTGTTCATCAATCTACTTAAAGACTTTTTTCTTTAGATTTGAAATCCTCATTAAGTGTATTATTATTTCTATTTAGATTTTAAACTATTGGGTGTGACAGGACCACGGGATCACAGGAAAATTCGGGCTGGAAGGGACCTCAGGAGGTCTCCGACCCAACCTCTGCTCAAAGCACGGCCAACTATGATATCAGCCCAGGTCTCCCTGAACTTTATCCAGTTGGGTCTTGATGACCCCCTAAAGATGGAGATCATACAGCCTGGGAACAGCCTAAGGCATATCTTGCAACATATTTTCACTGAAACAACACAGACTGTAAGCAGCCTAAATAATCAATTCCTTCTTCAGGAGGCAGAAAACCAATCTGAGGGAAGATTTGTGTCTTCTCTCCAGATTAGATATGATAGCATATTATCACATGCTTCATTTAGTTATTGTTATATTACAACCTCAGCAAAGCTGTAATACATATTTTATGGAATAAATGTGATAAAGTTGCTCTGTTATTTGCTGTAAGATCACATTACAATGCAATTTTACCTCCTTCCAACCTAGAATAGTGGATACCACTCCAGGAAAAAATCTGTCATTATAATACTTTAAACAATATTTTCCACAATTCATATCAGTAACAGACTTTCAGCCTTTATTTTTCTTTTGATTTAGTGTACGACTTTTATTTAGATTTCATGTTTTTATTCCAATTCAGTTTCAGTGAGCTGAGGCTGACACAGACCTGGCTCGTTGGAGCAGTTGTCACTATTATTGGATAAATGCCACTGATAGTGTCAAGTACAGGTTTTATTAAGACATGTTGTCAGAAATAGTGTTAAATACACTTGATCTTGTCAAATAAAAGCAGACCTAAAATCCTGTCTGTAATGGTTGTAAAGACAATTCTCCTTCTCTCTTAGAAAGGTGCTGTGGACTCACGAACAGAGGTTTCCTACTAAAAAATTGCTGTAAGTCTCTGTCTCAAAAACTTACTTTTCTGAGCAAGCACAACAGATGTTCAGTGGATATTAATTCCTGACATTAGCAAAAATGCACATAATAATGAATATTCTCAGGTATTTAAAAAAGTGAAGGTCAGTGACAAAGGGTAAGAAGGAGAGATCAAGAACGATAGTTTCCATAGTTTATATCATTAACAAGTATTTCCAGTAATGGAAATACGGAAGAGCATTCACTGTATTTTCATTGGATTGTACTGACTTGAAAGAAAATCCCCTCAATTGAGCCAGAAATGAGTACAGCAGCCTAAGTCAGTCAAATATCTTCCCAGATCTAGGTTTGAGTTATGTTTTCTGACACAGAAAACAAGAAGGTAACAACGAGCTGGAGGATACTTTGGTGTCAGGTTGTCTGTACCTGTGAACGCATAGAAATATTTGGCTATAACAGAGGGAAACACGGGGTATAATTACACAAGCAGGAGAAGGAAGGAACTGATCACAGATAAAATTATGTAGCAAACAAAACCTTGCAGAATAGAACACTTCATTTACCTCTCCCATGTTCTTTCTACCTGCGAGGCTGAGCAGACCTTTATATATCTCTGTCACTCTTTCCTAATACATCTGTAATTATGACAGTGCACACTGGCTAAGTAGGTTAAAAATCACATTTTTCCTCCCGTTGCAATAGTGTTTAGCCTTGAATGAGGTACAGATCAGCTGAATCAGATGAGGAGATATTTTGGAACAAGCCCGTAGAATTTTACATGACTGTGGAAGTGTCACAGAGTAAAATACAAAGTGGTGCCTTGAACTGGTGGGGATACATTTAAGGAATCCCTCAAGCTCCCCTTTGTTCCACTTTAGCCAACAGCAGTGAAAGGGGAGAACATAAAGCAGGTCTTCTTCCCCACGATCTCTCCCATCAGGAGTCCTTCTGAAAAGTGCTTAATGAAGTAAGAAACTCAGAGTTAATTAGTTTCATCTGTCAGTAGTCATGCTTGGAGTGAAAACCAAAGTTTTTTTGCAATTGGCTTGTATTTTGTTTTCTATGCCCTCTAAATAAAAGTGCCACGGGCTCCTATCCAGCATTTAGCCATTATTTTTAATTTTGTACATTTTGACAGCTCCAAATAGTGCTATATCATACCTTCTGGTCACATCATTTTTTTTGTTCTTTAGAAAGGTTATCACTGGCTACAAGGAAGTTGAGCAAGAAGTACTCAGCCTCACCGAATTTCTCCTTCATGACTTTTAATTTTCCTCCAACACGCTCATGTCGCACAAATGTGAAACTGGAAATCGTGCACTGCAGCGATGACTGCTGTTGTGCTGTTGGAATCTGTGCTAACCAAGACAATAAGTATTCCTCAGGGGATTATATAATTTCTTGCATGGTAAATTCCAGTGTACAGTGACTTCATGTTTATTCACCGTGCCAGACATACAATCTTACCATGCAGGGAAGTACTTCTGACTTCTACAAGACATGGTTAAATCAGTTGTCAACATATAGTACAATTTCCCACACTCTATTGGGTCAAAGTTTTTTACCTGTGCCCTGAAACCTTCACACTGTAATGAGTAAATAGCAAAGGAGACAATTGCAGTAGAAATGTCAAGGCAGAGTTTGGGACAGTTACTGATGTGGTATAATTTTATCAGCATCACTTAATACGGGTGCATCGACTATACCATTGTTTTACTGTGTTCAGAAATGGCTTCCTACCTGAAATATTTTATTTCTCAGCCAGCTGCTGGTTTGTCTCTAACAGGTGCTGCAGCTCTATCACTGATGCAGCAAAACAGAGTGTCTGAGTCTCCAGTCCCCCAGTAGACAGAGGGTCAGAGCTCACACAGCTGCACAGACAGGGCTGTCTGTGTGGGGGCTGCCCTTTTCTCAAATAAGCAAAAAAATAAACGAGAGAAAAGGAAAATGATGAGTTGCACTGTAAATATCGCTGCACAAACAAACTGAATTGATGAAACTGCAGTTTTTTTCTCAGGCCTTGTCACAGCTAAAGCACAAACAGTGCCCCACAGAGCTGGAGTCACGTTGAAACTGCCAGCTGTGACAAAGTCCAGAGGATGTCTAATGTCCCTCTCTGGTACCCTTTTGTTGCTGGTGGGATTGACAGTGCAGAGGGAAGGTGACCCAAACCCAAAATCTGTAAGTGACACCAGTAACTGAACTATTATTTGATCAAAGTGAATTTCACAAACATCACAGCAGGTTAAACAACTACATTCAGCAAATACCCATTCAACAAATATCCAAGAAGAGAAGTGGTCACCATAAAAACATAAATAATAACCTTATCAACAACAACAGAACTAAAATACTCCAATAAATCACCCACTTTTTGTGCCATATTAGGCTTCTAAGCTTCCTTGATGTCAGGTTTAATTTCTGGTTTTGGCCCCAGTCACACATAATGAGGCACTTTGGAACATACTGAATTTTAAAAAGGACATGGCAAATAAATGGCATTTGTGTTTTATCACGTTCTAATTAAGTAATGAGGAAATATGAATTTATCCTTTATAGACTGATTAAAGAAGAGTGCTCTGCTGGTTAATGAAGAGTACTTGACAAACACAGCAGATAAATTTAACATAGTTCAGAAACTTAAAGAATTGTAGGCCTGGAATGAATCACAAAACTCATTACATTAATTCTTCTGACTAAAGAAAAGGTGAAATTTTACCTCTGCACACCAATTTTGAGTCCCAGCTTGCCCAGGATCCAGTGTAATCTCCGTTACCTGTCATTTCTTCACCTGTGTTTCATTCAGGTAATTACTCACACACTCACACACAGGTGAAAGCAGGTCTTGGAAAGGTAAAAATTTGCCTAAATTCCAATGAGGCAAAGGCAAACATGTCTCTCTGAATTTAAATACCTTGTTATCAATATATCCATATAACAATGAAACCCCGTTTCTGTCATACGATTTTCTGTAATAAAACTATAGAGCAGCATCAGGAGCAGGATTTGCCAGGAATGCTTTCAGCACTTTGCCTGCCTTTGGAAGTGGATCCCTGAGAAATTTCAAGCGTGGATAAACAAGTTATTCATCCCTCTTATATGTATTACACTTAAAACGTCCCATCCCAGCTTGATTTTGAAAATGTCGTGTGAAATAATGTCAGGAGTCATCCAAAAGGCGAGATGACTTCTGACAACTCTTGTTTTTCTCCCAGTAAGCTTTGGTATCTTGTAAAAAAAAAAACCAAAAACCCACAATGTTCTGACATGATTCATTCTGACCAGCCATGCTGGCTAGTATTTATGTCCCTCTTATCATCTAGATGCTTAATGCTTTTTGATTATCCCTTCAAGTTTTCAGTTTGCATCATCTGTTTCAAAAAAAAATCCATGTTGTTTTTGAAAAATGGGACCATATTTTCACTATCCTTCACAAATCCTTACAGGAAAACTCTGAAGTTATTTCACCTGGCTCTCTACCTAAAAGGACATTCATAGAACTTGGCTACTTTGGAATAATTTAAATATAGATTTCTCTCTCTAGGTTAAACCCTGTTTTAAGACATTATTGCTAATGCTGATGGTGCTATCACAACTCTGTGTCCTAGTGAACACTAATGCAAAAATGACATTAAGAAATTCGGGTTCCTGATTCTTCAGAGCAACTAATGGATAATTTTCCTTCCTGATTGTGTGGAAAACTAATTCTTTGGTCATCATACCACTACTGCACTGCTGAAAACTTTTTTTCTTCAGATTTATTCAGATTTTGCTTGTCCAAACTTGCACACACTTTATAGCAACAGATATTTCTCTACCTGCCACATGATTCCTTTCTCAGTAGGAAACCTTGAGTTCTCTTAACGTGTTGTTCCCAGCACATTGATCCATCCCACACAGAACAGGGTCTGACAGGCTCCCTGCACACTTGGAGCTCCCTTGCCTGTCTTTGTGCTACATCCACTACTAAAATTCAACATGAAAACTCAAGGATACATTTCCTGGCTTCTTCCTGGAAGATACTCTAATCTCTGACTTCTTTAGTTCACTGGTACCCACTACTACAGTCTGAAGGTCAATATTTGAGTTTGACAGTCATACACTAAGGAGAATAAATATTTATCTTTGAATTTCATTTTTCCCTTCTATAATATATTTTACCTACCATTTTGAACCAGCTACTGAAGATAAGCCAGCAATTATAATATTAATATTTATTAATATTAATTGAGCACTTTTGCTTCCAGTATTTTTCAGTCTCTGAAGGCCATTGCCTTTGAAATAATTAATTATATTTCTGCTGCAGTTAAATGTGACTCTATAAAACATGTGAAGAAAGTATCCAGGACTAAATGGAATAATTAGACTTTCAGGCCCCTGAAAGTGATTCTCTAACCACAAATATATACAGACTGTGGGGAATTATTGATTTCACACAACTAGTACTCTCTAGTTGCAATAGGGATAGTTGAGTATTATTTTAGTTGATTTCTGCAAACATCAAGGCTTATATACAGTACTTAGAGTGGATATAATGAATCTGAAAAAGACATTTTTTAAAAAATAATTTTCTGAGAATCGTTAAAGAAACCTTAAGAGAAAAATAGCAAAACAAGAATGTTACAGAGGATGAATTTGGCATCAAGTAGCTGATGCAAAACTAATGAGCATATAATCCAATTTTGCAGCTTCTTCATTTTCAATGAAGCATTGAAGGAAAACAAATAAGAAAGCAGAGTCATTAAACACACTGAGACAAATTAATTTTTGTAAGCCATAAACTACAAAGGAAACACATTATGGGTGAACTTGGTTCGTCCCTTTTTCTTAAAAAATAAAGTAAAATAAAATGGGTTTAAAATTGTTAATAAAGAGCTTCAAAAGACAGGCAGTGAGTTTCTAACTGATTTGGTCTATCTTAATGTATTTGTAATTAAAAGTATAATACTGATTCAACCTGATTTACCCCTTTTATTTAACCATTTTTATTTCTCTGTTTTCTGAACTAGATCTTCAGTTGTGGATGTAATCCAATATTCTGCTAAATTTAATACATTAATTTCATTAAGAGATCTTTCCTAATCACTTATGAATTTGCATTTACAGTATCAAAGGCAAACAGGAAATTTAGTCAACCAGCTGCCATTATTTCCTAGTTGAGCTTGGAAATTTAAAAAATACAGGTGCTTTACATTTCAATAAAATACAATACTAAACTGAGAAAATGTTTTTCTAAATAATCTTTAGCTAAAATAGTGCTGAATATTGCAGCATTTTCAAGTTGTGTGATATACATTTATATCAAAAAATGCATTATTATTTTACTAAAAACAGATCAACAGAAAAGAAATATTTTTCTACGAGAATGTCAAAAAGGTGTTTCAATCTGCAACATAAACCATGTTGAAATGCAGTAAGGAATCATGTTTTGAAAAAATAATACTAGCATTTATAAGTGGAAGAGCTAAGAGATTTCTGGTGTGAGAGGAATATATTTATATTGTACATTTCCATGAAAGGCAGAGAACTTTGTCTTCATTATTTACATTCAGGTACTAAAGCCATACAATGAACTGATTCCATCAGCTTCTAGTTTGGTGATTTGCTTAGAATTATATGCTCCTCATGAAATTGTCTTTAGATTCATTGTTATTTAGTTCTGTAATCAAACACACAAAGTAAGAAGAGAAAGAGAAATAAGACCTAAAGAAATGTAATATCCAGTATTTCCTACCAAAAGATATTTTAGTGCCACAGGAAAATAGGTTTGGTTTTGATGTGTTCTGTTTGTGAACGATCATTGATGCAAAACTGATAAAATAAGTCATGGAACAACCTACTGCAGATAACTGTAGTAAACCCCAGTTTATGTGCAGCCTTGTGAATGAAAACTTCCAGACGTGAAGCAGAAAAACTTGGAAGAAGGCGTTCTGGTAAGACCAGAATCACGAGTGCTTTATAATTTTAATGATTTCTGTGCTGCCTTTTGAACAAAAATCCATGGGATGAGCATTTGTAGTGCTGCACTCACGGCCTCTGTCCCTGGCAGGCTGTCCACGACCAGCAGCTCCCTGGGAATGACCTCCAATGGCTCCGATGAGTATTTCCAGTCCACGAACCACGCAGAGCAAACGTTCCGCAAGATGGAGAATTACCTGCAGCAGAAGCAGCTCTGTGACGTGCTGCTCATCGCCGGGGACCAGAAGATTCCAGCTCACAGGTGCGTTCCCCAGGATGGGTTATGGGGCTTCATGGTATTTTCAACCTCAGTTTATGCCTTCCCTGCTTAGTTATGAGAGAACAGTTACTATAATTAGGGCACCAACTAGTGGGGAATAATATCACGTGATCAACGTTTCATAGCTCTTTTTTTCAATAGGATGAGATTCAAGTACAAACCGCTGACATTGTCCGTCTTCCCTTCTTGCTGCTGTCAGACCAGTGAGGAAAATCTGCCGGAACAAGCACTTTGGGAGAAAATTAGATTACTAGTTACTCTTTTAACTTCATTACTTGGTCCTGTAAACTTGAATACTACTCTAAATACAACGTTTCTATTGCACACACTATTTATAATATAACCACGCTGAATTTTCTGCCAGCTGTTGAGATTAGGAAGTCATTCGCTGTCCTAAACTGCTCTGTTTCCAGGCTGGTTCTCAGCGCAGTGTCTGATTACTTTGCTGCCATGTTCACTAATGATGTGAGAGAAGCAAAGCAGGAGGAGATCAAGATGGAGGGAGTGGATCCCGAGGCACTGAAAGCTCTGGTGCGCTACGCCTACACAGGTAATTCTGCCTCCCTCACTGGGATCTCCCAGCTTCTGATTCTCAAGTCATATAAACTTATTACATATATTTTTATGAATTAATATGTGAATTCTCATAGAATAGTTTGGGTTGGAAGGGACCTTAAAGATCATCTGGTTCCAATGCCCTGCTGTGGGCAGGGACACCCTCTACTAGAGCACATTACTCAGAGCCCCATTTTGGGAAAGGTTTTTCTCTAATTACACCTTTTTTTTTTTTTTNCCTACTCCCGTAATAGAGTGGAAGAAATCATGTGTCATGTACTCTGGATGCCTGTGGTGCTAGAAAGAAGAGGGTGGGGTTAGCTCTTCCTCTTTGTATTTTTATTTTTCCTTTTTTTTTTTTTTTTTTTTACTTTTTTTTTTTTCCCCCAACCAAATCAGATCTAACACTGTTAAAGTTCCAACAAAAAAGTTCCAATAGCTGTATTCAAAATCCACCAAATCCTGTAAGTCTGTTAAAACATTTATTGAGAGAATCCTTCAGGAAGAAAGTAAAATGAATTTGTGAACCACAGGACACTTCTTTCCAGAGAAGAACTGGGGAGAGACAAACTATCAAATAGTGAAAATACAAGGAAAATGACTTAATATTTTTTTTTTTTTTTTTCCTGTATGGAAACTGCACAGGTATCCTGGAGTTAAAGGAAGACACTATAGAAAGTTTACTGTCTGCAGCGTGCCTTCTCCAGCTCTCCCAGGTTATTGAGGTGTGCTGCAACTTCCTCATGAAGCAGCTCCACCCTTCCAACTGCCTGGGGATCCGCTCCTTTGGAGACGCCCAGGGCTGCACGGAGCTCCTGAAGGTGGCACACACATACACAATGGTAAGGTGAACAAGCTGATTGCTTTCCAGTAATAATTAGGGAAAGAAATACTCACTTCTGTTGTTTCCTTTTTTGATTTTTTTCCTTGAAGAAAGACATAGTGAAATTTAAATTGCAGGATGAGTGGTACCTGTTTCTGCCACAGACTCTAATAGTAGCCTTAACATGGCTATTTTCTAGAGTCAAACAGTAATGGGCCATTCTTACCCTCTTTATTCCACACAGAGAAAATTCTAAAGCTGATTTTAAGGTGAGACAGACATAAAAAAAGTCAAAATAAAGAATGTATTGGAAAGATTTGGAATGCTAAAAAGCAGCACATCCTTGACTGGAACATAATCCTCCTCTGGCTCAAAGCAAGAAATGAATATTCAGAGCATGGGAAACAGAAAGGCGAGATAACTTGCTGTGAAACCAAATCGAGGGATAAATATTCAGGGCAACAAGATGTGCTATCACAGCTTCAAACACAAAAAGAATTGCAACTGCCACAGCTAAATAGATATAAAAAGAACTACTCGTTAGGAGACACATGGCAGCTTTATGCTTGAAATATTAGCGTAGTACGTCAAAACAAGTTTAGAGGCTTCATAATGTGCAGTGCTCTCCAGCAAGAGATTGTACACGTCCACATGCTGCAGTGAGAGTGGCGTGTGGGGATTGAGGGCACTGATTGCCCTCCTTCCTGTCACAGTAATGAATGGTTTGTTTAGCAGCAATCTACCTTCCTTTTATATTTCAAAATTTGAAAAAGGGTATTTAAGATAGATGTTCACTCAGCCTGTCCATAATAGCCTTGTCCTTGCAACTCCACGTCTTTTTATACCAGCCAAAATCAGAAACTTCTCCTCTTTACTGTTGCCTCTTTTCTCCCAGCAGCCCCAGCACCAGTGGCAGCTGTAAGCATTTAAAATTGATGGCTCAGGTTTCTGCAAAACCGAAATAAAATCATATGCTTAGACATAATAACCTAATAAGAGATCCTTTTTTGTTCCTACTTTTTTTTTTTTTTAAACCATTTGGATCCTCCAGTCCTTCCCAGGAGTCAAACCTTTAGTATTCTTTGAAACAGGGTGTCACAGAAACGACAGTTGGGTCTGTAAGAACTCTCTAGTCTGAAGGATCAGGATCAATCTATGACACTCAGCAGCACTGTGCATAAGTTTGATACTACTTCTTCCTGAAAACAACTTCTACCACCTCTAGAACCACCTCCTGTAGCTTTCATGCAACACAGACCAGGAATGCTGCCATGAAACAGGACCTTGCGTGCCATGAGCCCACCCACCAAGTTTGCAGCTCCTGACAGCTTAGAGACAGAAGAGGAAACCTGCACCTCTGAGACAAACGTAAAGAAAATTTCCTTTAAAACTCCTGAAGTGAAATTACAAAAAAACTTTGGAGAATAAGAGCTCACAACGATGCATAAACACACAAGTGTTGTGAGGGAGGACAAACAAAACCTGTTTTGTCTCATGCCAACCCCATCCACTTGAAAACGTGTACCTTAGGGAAAGTTGTACTGTAAATATAGAGGCTGGTACATTTTCAGAAGATGATGAGCTATAAACACCAGATCCATTCAACAAAACCAGACACAATGGAGACCTTCCCCTTCAACCACTTTGATGACCGATGCAAAGTATTAACAGTTTCCTGCCTGATCTGTTTTTGTGCAGATAGAGCTGGTTCTGATAAACATCTTGTGCTATATTTGTAACTAAGAATGGATTGGCCTTCCTGTCCCTATTCTCTGAATGTCACATAATATTAAAGCAGGATATGCATAACAGAGCAAAGTTGACATCTCCTGTAATCACGTCTGTATTTACATCCTCGAAGAGATAGAGAAAGCAAAGAAACTGCTGAAAACTAACAACACAATATCAATACTAAAATTTCTTCACCTGCCTGATTTCAATCTGGTCCCCAAAGAAGATATATTAATTCCAGGTGCTGAAATAGAAACTATATTTCAAATGCAGACATCAGTTCCTACATGCATTTTTTTTGCAAGTAACTTAAACTCCCATCTCTCTTCACCAAATTTCTTTTTTTGCCCTTGGAATTAGAAAAGCAAACATACTTAATAAATGTTAATATCAACTCTAATATTGTTGTGACCCAACTCTACAATAAACTATTTTTATGAAAAATATTTTTTTTGAAACTCTGGGGATTTAATATACGTGGCCATTTCTGGAGCTGGTGAGTTTTATCACAGCAGTAGCAAGAAGACCTCCTTGTTGGGACTTTTCCAATTTTTTAGTGCCCAAATAGTACTCTTAGAACAGTAAGTTGAATTTCCTCTGCTGTATTTTCTGCCAGGAAGAGCAGATCTTGCAGTCAACAGCTGGCACAGCTCATTCCAAAAGGATTGGAAGGTTTCAGCGTAAGTGGCCCAAACCCTTTGAATCTGTAACAGAGGATACACAGTTCTTTGAATGCCCACTTGGCATTAATTCTTAAAACACACATTATATGTTCAAAAGCTGCATATTAAGATCATACTGATGGACAAACCTGCCAGTGGCAAATCCCTAAGGCAGGACACACTGACAAGAAGCCTGACAAACACAACTATAGCACCGTAGTGTGGAAATGAACATTATTCTTCAGTTCTGCAAGAGTAAGGCAAGAAAAAGCAACCCAAATCTCCCTTAAATGGTAGAAGGACATTTATATATTGCACTTCCCTATACTGTGAAATAGAACAGGAAAGAAATATATGCAAAGCCTACATTATCTTAGAAAAAGCTATTTCTATGTGTGAAAATTGTCAGTGCATTGAAATCTTCTTCTATTTTTAGGAGCACTTCATAGAAGTAATAAAAAACCAGGAATTTCTTTTGCTCCCAGCTAATGAAATTGCAAAGCTCTTGTCTAGTGATGACATCAACGTGCCAGATGAAGAAGCCATATTCCAGGCACTGATGATGTGGGTGAGGCACGACTTGGAAAACCGGCAACGAGACCTGGGAATGCTTCTTTCCTACATTAGACTGCCCCTACTTCCACCCCAGGTAGGAACATGAAGGGCTGGAGTTTTTTGGTGACATTTTTTTTTTTTCCTAAACTGCATAGTGTATATCTTTATTGTTTTTAAACACAGGTAAAGAGCAATCCCACGATACCAGTGTAATTACTTGGCTCAGAATTACCTCTAAAAATGTCTGGGTATTCCAAGAGCAGTTTTTCTTTGGTGGGTAGCAATGGTAATAGTTTTCCTCCAATAACACAGTAATGTAGATACCATGCAAAGATAACTATTTAGATTTATCAAACTGCAGGACCAGCAAGACCCATTGCTTATTTTTTTATTGCCATCGAAAGTCGCAATACAAATAAATATAAAAGCACCTAAATTATTGCTGACTATTCTGAACACTGACATTACTTGTCCCTTCAGACTGAAAGAGATGTTTCAGCAATGGAGTTCCAGAGATGGACACACTGTTTTATAGAAAGGTGTCACTAAAGCATCTCTGTCATAGAAGAATTTTTATATCTCCTCAGAAAGATATCCAGGAATAATCAAGACTGTCAGTAAGGTCACTACAGCTACTTCATGAATCTCCATGACTGAAGAAAGGAGAAATGGTTGGATTGAAGCTGCAAATATTCTACTTTGGATAGAGTGAAAAAGTACTATACTCAATTTTAAACACATTTAGTATCTTCTAATATTCACAGAGATGTCCAGCACTCTGTGTTAGACTTGCTTACTCACATCAAGAGGAGTTCTGCATTCAGAGGGTGCAGGAGTACACTGCCAATTTTAACCCTTTTTAAAAGTTAAAAGAAAGGGGTAGGGAAAAATTAGGCAAAGGCATCATACTCAAAGGCCTTTCCCCCCCACCTTTATATAGTTTTGCTTCATTAAAGCAGAGTTTCCAGCAAAGCTTTGAGTGATGAACTTAAAATGAGTATTTCAAGCTACCAATACTTTTATTACTGAAGTGCATACAATTTTAATGATTTAATCTATGTCAAGATCCTCACTTTTCACCCCTTAGTTACTGGCCGATCTAGAAAATAGTCCAATGTTTGCAGACGACCTTGAGTGTCAGAAACTCCTCATGGAGGCCATGAAGTACCACCTGCTGCCTGAAAGACGGTCCATGATGCAGAGTCCTCGCACCAAGCCAAGAAAATCTACAGTGGGTGCACTCTATGCTGTGGGAGGTATGGATGCCACTAAAGGTAAGTTCAGGAGTTAATGTCGTTGCATTAATTAATTGTATTACAGACATCCAGAGAATATACAACAATTGTTTAAATACTTCTCTTCATGAAACAGCAATTTAGGGACGAAAAAGAGGAAAAAGCAAACCACAAAACCGGCATCCTTAGTATTAGAAGTTCTTTCTCCTTGCAAGAATCCCACGTTTGCAAATGATATGTATATATCTTGAAGTGCAGACTAAAGAAATATGATTTTAATGGTGAATTAAAAATAAAGTTTTTTAGGAATTTGGGCATATAGTTGACCTTATGAATCAGAAGAAAAAAATTAAGATTTTTAATTTCAAGATGAATTTAATGCTGAACCACATGGTCTATTTTCTGACAGAGTTGGAAGGCTGAAAAACTTTTAAAGAAGAAAAGAAATAAAACAAATAAGCATTACTAAACTACAGAGAGCTCTTAGCTAATGCTTATCAATCCTTACTATAAAATATAAGATGGAAAGACTTGCATTTTTCATGAGTGCAACAATATTTGCAGCTTTGCTTCAAGGCTCCATACACAGCTTTTTTTTTTCCAGGTTTGTAGCTGAAAGTTAAATATTATAATTGTATTCCAGTTTTTATGATTTGATATTCACAACTGCAATCAGGTTATGGCTTTACACATTGCACTGTTCTCTTTAGAAGGCAGAATATGAAATCATTTTCTCCAGGAACCGTAGCTTCAAACCCACAGCTTGGAGCCAGAGAACTGTAATTAGTTTAAAGTCTTGCAGCTTGCTGAACAGTCTTACTTTTAGCTGTGTGAGTTCACTTGTAATAGAATCATGAAGAAGTTAATCCATTTCATGGTTTGCAAAAAGCTGCTGACGACTGGTTTTTCCCACATGAGGTCTTGCAGAGCTGCCTCACTATCTCCATGCAATCAAAGAAAGTGTGAAATACACATTCATAACCACCACAACAGGAAAACACTAATTCCTAGGACAATTTAGCAAAATGAAGTTAACTGTAGCAATTAGTAGAGATTCATTAGTGATACTGAGTACTTAGGAATAATGAATGAGTTCAAAGTAATATTTAAGCTAAACTCTACCAAAATAAGAGTAATATTTTCGAATGGGCTTTGCTTAGTTAAGGTTGTGCAAAGAAAGGGCTATTTCAGTCAACATCTGGGCTTCCTGTTGGTGCCTCTTTTACTCCTCACCTTGGAATAAAGCCAATTGTTTGAACTTTTGCCTTTTGATGGGTAAGATGAACAGCGCTTCCTCTCCTCCCTGCTGTCCTCTACAGCTCTGACTCACACTTTGAGCCTGTCCTGGATTGTAAGATAGAGGAAACAGCGGCTGAAGAGACCAGGATACACTGGAAAAACAGCTCTGAGGAGGAGCAACTTCCACCTCTGGCAATAACACACTTTCTGTGATAAAGGCAGACACCAGGTTGGGTGTTCCAGGCAATGCCAGGCTTTGTGCTTATCTCAGGTGGCATGTGAAGTCAAATCTCAAATTCAAATGATGAAAAGAAGATCAAAGAGCTACTTTTGGGCTGGAATTTTGAAAAATGTGGATGCGCCTGAACCACATTAAGTTTTGAAACTTTCAAATCTTCCAGCCCCTGTAAAATTTACAGCCCACAGGGTATGTCTGAACACACTTATACCTTACTGCATTTCTCCTGTTTTTCAGTTAGTGTGTGAGATATTTCCTTTGAAGTGGAGAACTGTGGGGCACTCTCACATTAGCATAGAATAAATGAGAAGGAATCAAAGTGAAGAGGAGCAAACAGACTAACAGGATGGAAAGAACAGTCAAAGAAATCCAGCCGCTCAGAATAAAAGATGACAGGAAAGAGGAAGAAGTAGAACTTCTTTCTTTTATTGCAGATGGAATTAGTAGATTCTTTTCCAGTCTATGCATGTTCAAAAGCATGTAGAAGAGAGAAAAGACATCATGAGATATCAGATGTTTCTGGAGTGTAGCAGGTGATCTCTGGCAGATCTCTAAACCAAACACTACCTTTTTTTTTTTTTTTTTCCCCCTCAGCTTTATTACATTGTTGTTTTGCTGTTGTAAATAATTTCTTAGCCACTAACTGCCTATTTTTTTCTTCAAAATACTACTTCTCTAGTCTCAAATCCCAGGCAAAGAACAGGAAATCAGAAAACCTATTTTCCTCGCTTGTTGCCTTCGGTTGAGCTGAATTTGAGCTCCAGATTGCACTGGATGTGCAACTGGGAATTGCCTCTTGTGCCTGGGATCTTACTCAGCCATGTCCCTGCTGGGCTCTGTCAGCTCTCAGAGGAGCAATTACAGCTGCTGAGTGAGGATGGGAGCCAGTGCATGGGAAAGTGTCAGTTCTGAATGGCAGGGACCTGGTGCCTTATGAAGGCATTACTAGAAGTTCAGTGACCTGAAGAAATGGAAATCACAGCTGGTATGTTACAGCAGACAAGCAGCTACTGCAGGGCTGCTGCAAAGGGGAACCTCAGGGAAGACACCTGATGGAACAGTATGAGTACTCACACACAGCTCTGCCTGACTCCACCAGGAAAGGGAAAATATCCAACCTGTTACTGCAAATGCATGTCCAGTTCCTCAGACAGACAGATACAAACCCTTTCTGGTTTGGAGATCATAGAATCACAGAATACTTTGGGTTGGAAGGGACCTTGAAGGTCACCCAGTTCCAACCTCCTGCCATGGGGAGGGACACCTTCCACTAGATCAGGGCCTCATTCAACCTGGCCTTGAGCACCCTCAGGAATGGGGAATCCACAACTTCCCTGAGAGTCCTATTCCAGTTCCTTGACACCCTCACAGTAAAGAACTTTTTCCTAATATCTAATCCTAATATCACTAATGCAGGCACAAATGCGGTTAAAGAGTAGACTGTTGTGAAGTACCATATTCAAAATGAATATTAAAAACCCCCCAAAACCAAATCACAAAATCCCTACTCTCATTGTATTTGAATGAATAACAGATTTAACTTATCTCTGAAATTTTCAGTGCTCCAAAAAATTGCCATAACTTAATTCTCCACCTTCTTGCCCCAGCATTCCCTAATAGATTTTCCAATCTTGTATGCATTCAATTAATGCATCTTCCAACCTAGGTTCACATGAGAACTGAACTTCCCAGGGAGTGACAGTAAAATTCCACTCACAGGATTTCAATATTTTATAATTTAATCATATTTTGTGTTGTCCTGACTTCTGGCTACAGCCCCCCTCATGGCTGTCCCATAATACTTTTTCCTTTAACAGGTACCACTACAATTGAGAAATACGACCTCAGGACTAACAGCTGGATACAGATTGGCACCATGAACGGCAGGCGGCTGCAGTTCGGAGTGGCAGTGATCGACAACAAGCTCTACATCGTGGGAGGGAGAGATGGGCTGAAAACTTCCAACATCGTGGAATGTTTCAACCCTGTCACCAAAGCTTGGACTGTGATGCCTCCCATGTCCACGCACAGACACGGCCTAGGTAAGGGGTGCTCTTTGCACGTGAGTTACAGCACATACAAATGACACAGCTGACATAACTTTTTCAAGCATTGAAATGTTTGTAGAAGACATTTTTTTCAAAGACAGAGCTGCCTATTATTTTAATTTTATGACAGTGATATTAATTAGCATCCACCTAATTGGCACTGGTCTTCCAGAGTTCATTTTGCATGTAGGAAATTTCCGAAGGTAAGCAATAATGAAAATAATCAACTCTTCACATGATTTAATGGTCGATACATTTACAATACAATAACAACCTGATTTTAATTATTTTTTCAATTGTGACTTGAGGTAAGCCCATAGGTACCAAGCACCTCTGTAATTCAGATCAGGGCATTGCCCACACTGAAGAAAACATTGCAGTATGGAAATAAATACAATTTCACCAGTTTTAATGTTGCAATTACAAGAAGTTTTACAGAGCTCTGCCATGGCTTAGTATCTGTGGGTCTTTACTGCACTATAATCCTTAATACGATTCAGACTGAAGGAATAATATGAATATGAAATCTAGAATTTATTTCTGGAACTATAAAAAATAAGGCCAAGTTTAGAGTTGAGGAGACTAATGGAGGGAATATGATGATTTCTGAAGGATTCATATATCACAGTTCTTATGAAAAAGCCAGGTTCTTTAAAGTTTACAAAAATCATTGATAAGTTCAAATGACATGGAATATTTTCATGAATAATAGAGAAAGATTGACCCAGAATTATTTGGTAAATCACCTTCTCCACTTCTTGGTGGGGAAAGTGTAATGTAAAGTTCTTAACACCTAGTCCACAAAATTTATAAAACCAAATACTAGTAGGTAGCAAAGGGAAAGAAGACAAAACAGATTAAATAATTTTCATTGAAGTCTTTACAATTACCAGCTTCAGGGACGTAATTCTACTCAACAAGTAGGTCAGGGCAGTAAGTTTGAGTGTCCAAAGCTTGGTTTCTCTTTGTGCATCAGCCTGGTTTGCAAAGTTCCCTCACACTCACAGCCCCTATTAACTTCAGTGTGATTCTGAAGAGAGTTGCAGCTTTTGAAAAAATCAGGCCATGTAAATTTAGGCTTGAGAGACAGATTTAGAAAACTTTTAAGCAGCCAGATTCCAACATTTTGCCTTACCTAACAAAGGGAACAAAGAGCAGGGCAGCAGCAGCAGTTCCCGAAGGGGAGGCACCAAAGCCCTTCTCTCTGGAGAAGCACAGTGGCACAGGATATGTCCACACAGAGCTTTGCAGACACAGCCAAGTTCACTCTCCTGGGCCTCAAGGACAGCAGATACCAACCAGCTCTTATCCAAGTGTGCTCCCTTTAAAGGCATTAAAGTGTTATGGTCCTTTAGCTGGCAAGGACAGCCAGCCAGCCACCCACTCAGGCTTTGTGCTGGCAGGACTACAGAGCTTCAGCAGGCTCAGAATTAGGACAAGTCACTGGTTTTGGGCATATTTTTCATTGCCTGACTGAAATTTTGCCTTTCTTTAGATGAAGAGCATTGTTTCTCATTTAGGGTCTCCAATTTGTTTCAGAACAAGGTCAGCAGAAGTGAAAGAGATAAAAGTCCAAGAGAACATCAGAACTAAAGCAGCTTTCCTCTAATCTTTTGGCAAAAGATAACAGTTATTTAGAAAACATGAAGTATTTTATCTTTGTTTATTGTGTCAAATGAAAAGGCAGCTTTCAGACAGTTTAATACCAGCCGCAGTTGCTTATCTGCACACAGGGGATTGAAGTATGAAGACACTGCTGGTCACTGAAATTATGAGATAACTTGTCCCTAATTCTACCTTTTAAGGAGTAGCAATGCTTGAAGGACCCATGTATGCTGTCGGTGGCCATGATGGGTGGAGTTACCTCAACACTGTGGAGCGATGGGACCCCCAGGCACGGCAGTGGAATTACGTGGCCAGCATGTCGACCCCCAGGAGCACTGTGGGGGTTGCAGCATTGAACAGCAAGTATGTCAACAGGAAAACCTCTCTTTGCATTTTCACTTGCTTCCTTCCTTGGAAATACAGTCTCTTAAATTTGCTTTTCAGTCTTATAGTAATTAATGACCTCAAGAAAACAAAGAGAAAACACAATGCACTGAAATAAGAGAGGAAAGCTTTTTCTTGTGCTACATGGGAAATTGATTTCAAACTTGCAGTCATGTTTTAAGCTTATTTCAGACCTTTTCAGTTCCAGCAATGTGAAAATGTTATTACATGAATATCAGAGTTTTGCCTAGAACATAACTTATGGCGATACAGAACCGGCTACTTTAAAAAATATTCCAAATTTATATTTACACTTTAAAATGCAGTGTGTCTAAGGAAGTACCACTTGAAAGAATGTGTACAGAAACAAAGTCATTCCTCTGTTGTCTTGCACCTCCTGCATGCACCTACAACTTTTACACACAAATTCACAGTCAAGAATAATTTTTAAAATGTTAAAGGTGTATGGTCTGTTTAAGGGAAAGAAGACTAGTTTAATAATTAGGTATGGAATAAACAGCCCTCTGTAAGGGGTAAAAACAGCCCCAGATTCATTCTTCCCTCTGTTAAATACATTGAAATCATGTGTTAATGTATTTAAACATTCTCCTAAGATGCTAAAGCCTTTCAAGCACTTTTACATGGGAACAGACACCTGTGTGACACTCCTGTGCAACCTGTACTGAACACTGTTACACCTTGCTGTAAATCCCTATTTGAATGCAGTTGTATTTCAGAGTGGGGAAGAACAATTCCCAAATCAATGCCTATCAAAATTCTGTTTTCATTCTTCAGTTACAGAGTCTTGTGCTGGAAACTCAAAAGCCTTGGGAAAGACCCCTATGTTAGAAAACACGGCTTGAACCAACCTTCCTTCTTATTTAAATCTGTGGGAAGCTCTTAGCCATGACAGTTTGTAGGGGTCAGGAACACCACAGATACAGGCAGAGAATTGCATTTACTTTGAACATCTTTCACTGACTTTCCTGATCACTGTAAATTCCAGAGAAAGGGGAGGATAAAGAGCAGAAACAGAGATGTCAGCAAAGGGATCTTTGTAAATGCAAAACTTCTTCACGTACAAGTCAGGATTCTGCCTTCAAACATGGGCACGACCCAAATCATTAACTCCCAAGTCCAAGAGAAGCAGAACATCCTCTCCAAGTCCCTGCTGTACCTCAGAGGAAATGTTCTCAGCAGAAACTCCACCAGAAACTCCTTTTGGTACCTTCCACAGCAACATGGAGGAAACCACTTTGTCAAAGAGGAAATCCAGCCCAAGCCTGACTCTGTTCTCAATCATTCCTGATACAAAGCTGTCTCCAGCCTGGCTTAAATCACGTCTGTTAGTCTAGTGATGTCATTTCTGGCATAGCAGGAGATCAAATGTCCATCACTCAGTGGTCTAACCAGTGAGAATGCTTTTCCTTTTCCTGTTTCCCTAAGTCTTGCCATATTTTTTTCTATTCAACCCCACCAGAAAAGGTTTTACATTTCTGTGGAGCAGCACTTTTGGATCAATTAGCGGTTCATTGAAAACATCAGTCAATAATGTTATATTTGGGCTCTTCCTTAGAGAAGGGGAAACAATACCATATTTATAGACACATTGCAGAAAACAAAGAAACTCAACCAATCTATTTGTATATACAGCGACTTCCTCTCCCTGTGAAAGCTGTGTAAACAAGCAGTCAGTATCCAATGGCATGATGTGAAAAGAAAACAAATAAAAGCCTCAAGTTTTGTACAGATCAGGCAACAAACTGCACAACTAAACTCAATTTTATCAACTGAACAAACATCAGAAGAGAGAGCTGGGAATTTTGTATTATTCTGACAGTGGTCAAGAATCTTCTAGTTAAAATATGCATCAGAGCAGTTTAAAAGCTTTTGCAGCCACTGCAATGAAACAGGCACTTCTGAAGGAAAATTCAGCTGATCTGGTTTAGGTGACTTATTCTGGGCCAGTCCATGTTCCCCAGGTCTCTAAGTAGTTGCAATAAGTAAATTCAATTTCACGGCAGCAAATAATAACCAGGGTCTGAAAGGGAGCAGAATAACCAGCGCATCTGAACACATCTACTATTACATCCTATCACAGTCCAGCAGCACCCAAGACCCCTTGAAATCACAAAGAAATTACGGCCTTGTGACATTCATTGATAGAAAACCACACCCCCCCCGTCCCCAAAATGTTTCATAATGTGGATTTCCACAACTTATTCCTACATGTTGTAGGAATAAATCAGCTGTTTAAATCTCCAGTTGTTTCCCAAGTGTCTTTGGGCTGAACAGACAAGATCGCACCTGGATAGTACTTTCCTGTCCAGCAGCTTTTCTTAAATACAAACTTTGGGGAAAACATATTTGATATATTATTGATATGTGTTTTTGAGATCTATTCATATTATTAAAGTTCTTTTGTGTATTGACAGTACAGGAAGAACACTTAATGAGACACTAAGATGTCAAATACTCCATGATCCCATCCCAAGGAATATTATCCATATATTTCAATTCAGTTCCTTCTATCTCTCACTTTTAAAGAAGCTGACATGCATTTTTAAGCTTAATTTTCATATGGGACTGCTTGAACATTTGCACAGAAAATGGAGAGCATAACTTAGTTCAAATAGCAAAAAACTTTTACAAAGAAAATTCCAGAGTGTAGCAGTTGGAGAGCAAATAATGGGGATAGCGACAATTTGAAAGTGTTCTGAATGAACTTGACCAAATAAAATTCCTATTAAAATAAGAGACTGAAGACGAAAGTTGTTTGCCTGCTTGTGTGTTTTTATCTCAGACTCTATGCTGTTGGAGGACGAGATGGGAGCTCCTGCCTAAAATCCATGGAATGTTTTGATCCACATACAAACAAGTGGAGTTTATGTGCCCCCATGTCCAAGAGAAGAGGTGGAGTCGGTGTTGCAACCTACAATGGGTTCTTATATGCTGTGGGAGGTCATGATGCACCTGCTTCCAACCACTGCTCCCGACTTT
This sequence comes from Oxyruncus cristatus, assembly GCA_013399855.1. Taxonomy (NCBI): domain Eukaryota; kingdom Metazoa; phylum Chordata; class Aves; order Passeriformes; family Cotingidae; genus Oxyruncus; species Oxyruncus cristatus. The sequence goes on from VXAY01005517.1 coordinate 809,817, forward strand.
CCGACTGTGTGGAAAGGTAGGGAATGTTCTGTTTGTTTTTTGGTTTTTTTTTACATTCCAGGAAGGAAATATAGAATAAAACCTCTTCACAATCGGAATGTTATGGGTGCAAAACATATCCTGCTTTTTTTAAAACAATATTTGGAGCAGAATGACTGGTTTCCAATCCTGTTGTGCGAACAAAAGAACTAAACCTCGGAAGCAAATTCCCCTCAGCTCCCCCTTCTGCTTGAGCTCACCAAGAGCCAGGGAGAGGCAACTTAAATATTATGAAAAACTCAACATGTAACCTTTCTATTTCTCCATAGAAAGTGCCAAAATCAGTCTAAACCCAGTGTGCCTTATATTGTAAGAGTTAAACACTTTCCAGTTGCGTCTTCCTGCAATAATTTGGCTGATATTGACAGTAAATTTGAAAATAAAATGAACAAGGAGTACTCACTATACAGGTATTTTCCGATGAGGAGACTGATGAGGAGAGTTCTTCAGAAAATGCAAATTCTGGGCATTTCTTTTTAGAAGTGTTGTGTTTCAAATGTTCCTTCGGCACTGTGGTGGCACACGGAACAGAGCAGAGAACACTTGAGCCCTGGGTGAGAAGGGAACGGGGTGAGTGAGGGCAACTCCTCTGGCTCTCAATGGGCCGTGGGTATCCACTGACACTCCTGTGTCATTTGGGGGCAAAAGAGGAAAACTGAGAGAGTATCCAACCCCCTGGTGTGAAAAACAGTGGATTCTGTTCTCAGTTAGATGGTGTAAAGCAGGAATTACCCTGGAATTCACTTCAATTGACATTGGAAGTTGCCCGATTAGATCAGAAATAAAATCCACATTGATGTAAGATCCTGCCATGCATTTTGTGTGACAAACTTAGATCCACTATACAAGGTATTTAACTTTTGCAGTGAAACTTTCTGAAAACATTAACTCTGACAAGAAAGAGAAAACCAAAAGCTTTATGGAAGAAGGAAAAATAATATATTGAAATTAACTTTGCTGACTCAAGTGGTGGCCATGTTATCATTCCCTCAGGTCCCATTTGTGTTTAAAATGTATTGACTGCTTAATGTGATCGAAATGGAGAGACTGTAGAGCAAAAAGTGAAAACGTGAGCATTTTCCATGGGCTTGAAGACCCCTCTAGTGGCCGAGTTAAATATTGACTCGCATAACAATCCTACTAGTTCCCGGTATAAACTGAACTGCAATGCAGGAGAAAATAAGCAAATATCAGTAATTTAAATTTCAAATGTGTTTTTTACGATGTATTTTTCTACGTTTGATCATCAAACATTCCTAGGTACGATCCTAAAACAGATGCTTGGACAACAGTGGCCCCCTTGAGTGTCCCCCGGGATGCAGTTGGGATCTGCCCTCTGGGGGACAGGTTATACGCCGTGGGGGGCTACGATGGCCACACCTACCTGGACACTGTGGAGTCCTACGATGCCCAAAACAACGAGTGGACAGAGGTAAGGGGTGGAATCACCTAGGAAATAATAGGAACAGATAGTTCTGTCCAAATAATGGACAAAACTATGCCGCAAAGTTATCGCTGGTGTTGAGAAAAACGACGAGTCAGGCTGCAGGAACACTGCAGTTGAGCTGGAATTAAATATCACTGCCTGTCTTGCGAAAGAACTGGATAAAAGTTTTCAGACTAAGGGGTGGAGGCTGTTCATGGGTGAGTGAACCACATTGCACAAATCACTTTGGGCTTTAAGTGCTTAAATTTGCCATTCCTGGAGTTGGTGTGGGTTTGTCATTAGTGGTGTTTTCTGGAGGCACTTTCAAATTTTCATATTTGTGATTGTCACCGTTGGGACCATGAAGAAATACCTAAAACTTTTTTGGTTTTAGGTATTTTTGTAGCCACATGGTCTGTTGTTTTTGGAACACAGGACATGAAGGTCTTTTAGACATGTTAAGTGCAACCCCACACTCCTGTAACTCTCAGCAGCTACTGAATTTTGCCAAAAGGCCCAAACTGTGTTTTTCAGAGCCCTGGGTAAATCTAAATTTTGTAGAATTACATCAGTTTGAATTAAAAAAAATATTTTCCTATTAACCTGAAAGTAATTTCTTCCACTCCTATCCCAGTGTTTCCTCTTTTTTTGTTTTTCTTTTCTCTTTTCATTTTTTAGGAAGTTCCTGTCAACATTGGAAGGGCTGGAGCATGTGTTGTTGTGGTGAAGTTGCCCTGAGGACTATAAATATCCTGAAACTAAAGTGAGTGGAGTTTCAGAAGAAGCATTTCCAGAGAGCAGCACAGACTACACACATCTCAGTAACCCTCTGCAACAGACAATAACTGAGCCATCTATTAGAGCACAAAAGTGTCTTCCTGCATCACAAAAATTGGACAATTCTGCATAAATGAATTCTTTTAGTATGCCTAAAACACAAAACGCAGTAACATGTTTAAATGGTTCGGGTTTGTTAAAAAAGTGTATCCGTTATTTGCAAAATGCAGTGTAAAGTGAGAAACAGGTGTATAAGATTTAATACACTTGTTTCCTTTCTATATTGGCACAAATGAAAAAGTTTATAAAAAGAGCTTTAATATTTTAGGTAAATGAAAATAACTAAGAAACACATTCAGCAGAGAACTGCACAGAAGGAAATATTTGCTCAAAAATATCACTGGCAACCGAATATTCTCTGCAGAAGCAACTTAATTTTCTATATTCAAAACTAAAACTACTAAATTAACTTTAGGATCAAATCAGAGAAGCAGAGAATTGGTTGTTATTTACCATCCAGCTTTGGTAGTACTGTGTACAAAATATCCATTTTTAGCAGCATATTGAATTGAATAATGCAAGTCAAGAAATAGTAGGGCTAAGGTACTTTCATGCTGTTAAATATGTGCCAACAGAGAGAAATCTCTTTTGTCAAAACAAAATGCTGATATAATTTGAATTATTTTCACAGTGCACAGATATGTGATATTTTAATGCTGTTCTGGGTGTCAGGTTATTCCTGGATTTCTCCTTGCCCACAACCATCTGTCAGTATGTGCTGAACTAATTTGACTATTCTTGGGATAATAACCATGCATTAAACTTTAAAACAATCATATAATTACATTCCTTGAATATAACTTACAAAATGAAATTTTTATATCATATTGATATGACAATCTTTGACCTCAGCTGAAGATTACCAGCTTTCTCTCATGTACAGTAGAAATATGGTAAGGAAAAAACCACATCCACTGTGTGACATTATATGCCATTTATATAAACATGTTTATGTTTTATCTGAAATTAGGGGAATGCTAAGAATCAAGACTAAACAGGAGAAACACCATATAATATTCCACACGCATGATATTTTCTTTTCGTGTGCTAATTTCTTATGAAGGTTTTGATTTGTTTGGCATTAATTTCATTTTTTTTTTCTTAAATATAATTTCAAGTGCTGAAAGTGTATTTTAGAAAAAGAATGTATGTAAGATATTTTATGCTGTAAAGCACAATACTTGGTCAGTACCCACCTTAGTGTTTGTTATGTTGTTGTTTTGTCAGAAAATTCAGGCCAGAGATGAAAAATCTTTGAATGTGTAGAGTAACTTTCCTGATAGAATACTGTGTTTTCAGAATTCAGCAATATGCTATTTTAAAAACTTTATAGTGTTAAGCCTATTGAATGCCTCTAAAGATAAAATGTCATAAGCATATTTATAAAAGGAAGAACATTTTTCACTTTAAAAATGAATTATGTTTATATATAGCATGCGACATTCAAATAAAATTTACTTTCTCTGCTAAGAAAGTTTGGACTGTATTTTAACAACTTTGTGGGGTTTATTTTACATCCTTTCAAAACCAGAGAACATGGATGAATCAACCTCATTTTGTACTTCCAAAGAGCAAAAGGTCCACAAAACCCCTACGAAGCAAATGGGGAACAAACCCTAAGCCAGCTCGTGGGTAACAGGCTCCAGAGTTCCCATCAGAGAAGGAAGGTACTTTATTTCCCACCAAATCAATAATCTGAAGCAAACACAAGGGGCCAACCACCAAACTGACAGTGAATGTGCCCAGTAAGACCTCTGAGAATGTAGGATGGATGTTAAATTTCTCTCTCCCCCATCCTGTCTGACCCCCTACTCAGAACATCATTTGGCAGTAAACATTAACTTTTAACATTATTAATAAAAATTCCATTATTTTTTCTCTCTTCACTGCCATCCTGCTTTGATCATGTAACAGCCATGTGAACCCTTCTATAAAAATAAGGGTTTGTACGGATGGAGGCAGAGGGTCACTATTATTTATCACTCAGGCTCTAAATCCTGCTTTTCTCCTGTTCTCCTGTGAATGCACATCCCTGCTGCCAGGAACCAGTGCAACCTCATATATTCTACTCTTGTTTGGAGAGCCCTGATATCACATGCCCATTTTTAAGACTCTAAAACACAAATAATACAAACAATTTACAACTGATGTCAAGACACGTGCAAGAGGCACATCAAAATAGACACTGGGAGTCTGGAAGTACCAGCTGGGAATCAGGTTGTGCACAGGCTGTTTGAAGCTGTTGATATTAAACTTCATTTCAACTTGTAAAGAATGAGAGGAATATTTCACACGCAAAACAGGAATTAATTCAAAATAATCTATTTGAGGATGAAACCCTGGCAAGAATTATCCCGAGATGAAATATTAAGTGTTAGAAAACATAAACATAAAATTTGAGCAGATGTTTGAATTTAAGCAATAAAGTGACATGACTGAATTTTCTACAGAAAGAAGTTCCTTGGTGGTTTCCCTACTGAACTTTGGTTAAGGTTTTGGGGTTTTTTCCTGTAATATTTGTACAGCAGTGAAAAATTATGTGCAAGGAAACTAGCAATCCACAAAAGGAAATTGGACACCTAGAAAGAAGATGTAAAACGAGCAAAGTGGAGAGAATTTGAAGATGTTTAGACATTATTAGGTGAGAGGAAGTGCTGGAGATATTCTCTGATGAGGTGTCCTGCCTTCACATTTCCTGGTTCTCCAAGCATGAGTGGGTGCAATAGTTGTGCAGCATCTTTGCTCAGTGGATCCCTGACAGCTGCAGCACATCTGGCTGGTTTGACAGGGTGGGAGGGAGCCAATCCCAGAGGGAGCCGTTCTCTCTCATCCCAACCTTGCACTTCTTTGGGCTTCTTATCAGGGTTCTTGCTGCAACAATGATATTATTTGTGCTATTTCTTCTTTGCCCAAAGAAGATTTGTGCCCCAATCTTCTTTGCCCATTGTGTTTTCTCACCTTTTAAGTCCTGGCCCTTAAAACACGTTTTTCCCTCTTTGATCTGGGTGATCTCTACATTAACCAGCAATGATACTTCATATAACATAATGTATGGGGAGCAGGGACACCACTTACCTGTGAAATCAGTTCTGGAAAAGACTAAAGATGCAGCTTAACCACTGTCATGTCTCTGTCTTCCAGTAGGAGATATTTAGGCCAAGGGCATAAGAACCAACTAGTCCAGAAAAATCCCTTTATCAATGATACTTTTGGCAATGTAACTGCATTACTGGAGCAGCCCTTATAACACAGCTACATGGCAGGAAAGCAGCACTAGAGCTATTTACAGTTGTCACAGAAAAAATGAATTATTTCCCTGATGTCACAGTAGAATCAATATATTAGGGAAGGACTTGGGCCAAGTTATTTCAACACACACATTAGTTAATAAGCTAAGACTGTTCTGAATACTCTCTTCACTAAGCCAACAAGACACATGGAAATTTGAAGCATATTTGAGCTCCCCAATCAACAAGTTCTGGCTACCACCTTCTCTTTTTTCTGCCTTCTTGGCTGAGGAATTTACAAAACCAGCTTTTCTACAGTACAGGCTCAATCAGTTGAGTTGGAACTAGAGATTTTTAAGGTCCTTTCCAACCCTAACCATTCTAAGAGTGAAAGTAAATCTTTTTAACATGAAAAGGGACAATTAGTTGTTCCTGTCTGGAAGGAATGTCCAAGGTAGTTTCCTGGAAGGAAAGTAATAAAGTGTCATGTGAGGCTAATCCTGTCTCTTCCTACGTTTGTGTTTCTGTTCAATGTCATCAAACGATGTCATTTCTTTGCTTCCCACGTGGCCCCAGACTCAGAGATGGGGTGCATGATGCTGAATAGATGCTAAATACCGGGGTTCCAGTATCTGACTCCTCAAAAGCAAAATGGCTCACCGAAACTACCTCATCTTCTCTGACCTCAGTCATCATAGAATTTGCAAGTTAAATAAACCGTAACAAATTTATTTGTACATTTAAGAGTGAGTCCTTCCCGTGGTGAATGTTCCTATTGATTACAATGAACTGCTGAAGAGATTAAACTGAATTTCTGTAACTGTCACAATGATGTAGCATTTCTAACAGTTGTATGCTGAGAGTACCCGCAGTTGGTATTTGAGCCTCACCTCTTACTCCCTGTCCTTTCTTACAAGGAAAGGGGGGAACTTTATCAGAACAGAAATCCTTCCATGGCACTTCCTCATAGAAAGAGGCAGGTCTGCCTTTTTTTTTCCCAGTAAGGATGTTTTCTTTTTATCTCTGAAATCCCTTCTGACCTCCTATCCTGCCAAAGAAACTTGACAGCAAAGTGCTCGGTTCAACCACTCCTGCTTTTCAATAAAGCTCCACTACATCATTCACACAGAGAGTCCTTAAAAGCCCCACACTTTTTCCTCCTCAGACCCACATCCCCGAGGACTTTTTGCTCCATTGCAACTCTAGGTATGCAAAGGTAACTAAAAACCTGTCCTCTTGTATGTGAATACTTGCGGAATGTAGAGAAGAGGATGGCTCTAACTTCACCGGCCAACCATACAGGACTAAGAAAATATATCCATCACTTATTGCTTGGACTACTCACTTGGGAAAGACTGTCCAGGAATGATCTTTTAATTGTGCTATTTTAAGTATAGATTGATCTTTTATAGTTAAAATTAGAAAAAATTATATCTGAAAGTCTGTTTATGTGTTACGCCAGCAGGAAGTTTAATACAAGAAACTTTTAGTTCTGCTGCTTCTTTTTGGTGAGAGAATGAATCTGTTTTAATCTAAGTTAAGGTCTAATAAAACCTCAGTTTTTACATGAATTGTAAGAAAATACTCTAAGGTTTAGCCCTAATAATTTAAACAAAATTGCAATATCTCTGTAAGGTATTGCCAAAGGTATCACCAAAGATATTGCCCAGAAAACATTTTTTAATAATAAAATTAATGCAGAAAATAAAGTAGGCAAAAAAAAATAGAGTGTAATTTTTAATTTCTTGCATAAACCAGTTTTACTAAACCACAGACTCAACTGGTCAGTGCTAGATATTTTAGAATTGCATAAACCAAGGGCCAAATGGCCTACATTCAGTATTATTTGAACTTGTCCAACATTTCTTTACTCTGTGCAGTAACAGGAGATTATTCTATTGAGTGGATCACACACACTCCATTTTCTACATGGGATTTCTCATTGCAAATTCCCTCAGGGTTAATTGAGGTTTGCCCATTAATTTTTCAGCCAAGGAAGAAACGAACCTCTTAAACACAGACCCACATCTTAATAATCTGAGTCCTCTTCCTCAGCAAGTTGGATACAACTTTTCTTATCATGTAGTGCTTGGAAAGTCAGGTTTTGAGTACTGAAGTTTGATCCCATTGCTTGAGTGTACAGTGAGACTCATGAGCTCGGCTGCCATTCGGGGGCTGCTCAGGAGGTGGTGCTATGTGACAATTTTTTGAGAATCCTGGCTTTTTTTAAGAGCACATGAGTCTACCTTGTAGTAATATTTATCCTTGAAATATAAATCAACTCTTTATTACTCTCAGGAGCCCACTACACTTGTTAGTGGAACTGCCTTACGTAAATTTTCACCACGTACACAAACAGACACTGCTGACCTCCTAGGAGCAATTTTGGAATCAGTTACTGAGTTACGGCAAAACCCCTTCTGTAAATGTTCCCAAAAGCCACAGCTGGCATCACTGCCCCTGTGCCTGTCCTGGGGTTTTGGCACACTGAAATCAAAAATAGCTTGTTTTTAGTTTCACTGAGTGCAAATCATGAAACCTGTTTCTTTGGCTGCAGAGGCTCAGGGTAAAAAACCAAGTATAGGGGCAGATGGAGGAAGAGAAGCCTGTACTTTCCAGGTGGTTCATTAGCCCAACCAATTAGCCAAACTACCCTCCCCTGACCACCCAGACATATCACAGAATCAGACAGGTTGGAAATGACCTCTGAGATCATCAAGTCCAACCCTTGATCCAACACCACCGCGGTTACCAGACCATGGCACTGATGCCACATCCAGTCTCATCTTAAAAACCTCCAGGGACGGAGAATCCACCACTTCCCTGGGCTCCCATTCCAGTGCCTGATTACCCTCTCTGTAAAGAATTTCTTCCTAATATCCAACCTAAACCTACCCTGGCACAGTTTAAGGCTGAGCCCTCTTGTCCTACTGCTGGTTCCTGGGAGAAGAGACCAACTCCCACCTGGCTACACCCTCCTGTCAGGGAGTTGTAGAGAGCGATGAGGTCTCCCCTGAACCTTCTCTTCTCCAGGTTAAACAACCCCAGCTCCCTCAGCCTCTCCTCATAGGACTTGTGCTCAAGTCCCTTCCCCAGCCTGGTTGCTCTTCTCTGGACCTGCTCCAGCACCTCAATATCCTTCCTGAACTGAGGGGCCTGGACATATTTAAGATGCAGTCCCTGACATGAGGTATAATCTTTACAACTCTGCCTTTTAGAAAGGGTAGAAGACACCTCCGTGGATGTTAAGACCATAAATATAATGTGTTTTTTCTTCTGTTTCCCCATTTTCCTTCACAGGATAGTTATGAAAAGGAGTCAGAAGCGAAAACAACAAGCCTTACATGAGATAAAACAGAACTTCATATGGTCCTAACATTTCTTTCTGTAGGGAAAAAAAACCCCAGGGCATCATCTTTCCTCTGCAGCAGGGACTCCTCCCAGATATTGGATGCAACTTTTCCAGGATTCAACAGTCTCATCTCATGTCTTTGTAAAACACTGAGATGCAACTTCTTTTTTTATATATTTGTCCCTGTCCCCTCAAGTTAATGTACAATCTAATGATAGTACAGAAAGAGGTTCTGAAGCACAATATTACAAAATTACAGCTTATGAATTATTTCTTACAGAAAAGAGAGAGCAGTTTACAACCAGCTTTATACAGCTTATAAGAGAGCTCTAAATATAAATAATAAGTTAAAAAATGCTGGGGAAATGAAGAATTACGTCACTTGAAACGAACCTTTTCCGCTGTCATACTTTATTCAAAGGAATGACTATTCCTGACTGATTTCTGTCAGCTCAAGGTAAGTCTGAGCTCAGAGAGTTTTGCCTCTATCTAGAGAAGTTGAAACACCACAGATATACCGATAATCTGTTATGAACCACTAGTATCACATGGCAAAGTTTGCTTTTGCAAACTCTCACCAGAGACGTTGTCTCAATAATTACAACTGTGGGGCAAAAGAACCCCCCCAAAGCAAACCTCTTTATTTCTGAGGCAGAGATGGAAAGAGAGCCAAAAACCCAAATGGATGCCTTGCCTCAGCTTCCCAGACTGCTCAGTCTCCAACTAATCCCTTTTCAAAGCAGGAGAGAATATTTGGATGCAGCTGTTTACATAACCAGTCTCAGGGGCTGTCCTTCCCTTCCTCTCTGCCATCACTAAACAGGAGTTTTCTCCTAAAATTTGGACGCATCCTTTCCCTAGGGGCTATTTTATGCATTACCCACTCCTTTATTCTCCAAGAATACATACAAAAATATCTTAAAAACAAACAACCTGCCCTCAGATTCCCCAGACCCCTACATGATAATTACTTGCCTTTTCATATCTTGGAGTTTTCCTCCTACAGTTTTGGCTCAATGGTTATGTGACACTCCTCACATGTAAAACCATGGAACAAGAAAATAAGTCCAGTTGTCAAGAAATCAGTCCAACTAGGAGCAGTTTTAATTTCAAGCATTCAAACCTAAGTTAATCTTTCTTAAAATAAAGATAAAATCAGCACTTCTAGATGAAAAAAAGAAAAAAAAACAAAAAAAAAGCCAGTGCACTGCTACTGAACAACTGATGATAATTGAAAAACCACATTCTGCCCAAGGCACTTCTGATAAGAATTGATTATCAAAGACCTCATTAGTTTCTTTCACTCTACACTGTTTGTATTGAACAATAGTAAATAAAAAGTCCTGTGATGATTGTGTCTTTACACCCTTAAGTATTACACGATGCTCAGAAAAACATGTGCTGGAATGATTCAGTTGGGGAAAACAGAGTGCCATATAAAGAAAAATTCATTTTAATCAGGCTCAGTAATCAGATTCTTTTGTGAAAACAGGGGCCTGCAGCTGCTAGATGGAATCAAACACACTGCAAAAATAAAGAAAAATCACTATGGCACGTTTTTCCCAGGCAATGTTGTACATGCTTCATTAACAATATTCTGCAAAACTGAGAAAGATTGCAGAGAAGAGGTCAGGAGCCAAAAGAGACACTACAGAGTAGGTAAAAAAAAACCAACCCCAAAGAGTAAACTAGAGTGGATGGATTAGAACTCCTCTGAGGAACTTGTCAAACTTAATTTTGTCTTTTAAATATAATAAAATACAATATAAAAATCTCATTCAATGATTTACTACAAGAAGCAAAAAGGACCATGGAGTAAAGTGTCTGAAATGAAGCTCTAAGTGTACACAGGAGTATTTGCTACAGGTTTTTTTCCTGTTTTCTTCCTGCCAACTAAATCATTTTCTCAGATCAGAAAGCAACGTGGTGTTTGGAATGTGTTTCACTTTATACTTGGTGTCTTAGAGATGGGAATTGTACATATATTCACATTTCAATTATCTAACATGCAGACACAGCAATGGAGTTAAAATGCACAGTGACTAAATGCCAAGAGGTTTTTATTTCATTTAGCAGGAGGATTGAAGGGCCTTAACTGATGCTTGCAGGATGCTTTCATGTTTTCATGACTTGTAAATAAGGGGGGAAACAACACAATGAATCAAATGGCAAATGAGCCATGGTGGAGTTCTGGCCTGTTTACCAGCGCTCGAGGTGAGGGTTCTGCACCATTCACCTCCAATATTCAGGCTGCATTCCAAGATAGACAGCTACCAAGGAAGGCTAAAAACTCTATGCCTGCTTTAAACTCTAAAATATACATGCAATTTTTAAAACTCCAAGCAGCAAATTGTTTCCAGCACGACCCCGTGGTTTAGACACCCTTAGAAAAAAATTCTTCCATCAAATGACTTCATAAATCAACATACCAGTCATCTGGCAAAAGAGAATAAATCGATGGCCTTGTTCTGAAATGCTTCTGCAAGGTAAAATTTGGAAAGGTCAGAAACTGCTGAAGATGATCTTTACAGTCACAACGGGGGATTTTCTCAGCGCTGTTGGTTATTCAGTTCACAGCAACTGAAGAGCTGGCACAACGAGGTCTTACCACATGTGGGACCAGCAAAGCACTGCTCAGAAAGAGTTAAGTGTGTTTCAACATGAAAATGTGCTTTGTCTTTTTTAAATTCTGTGCATAATTTGGTCAGTCTATAATCCATATTCTTTAATTACTGATAGTGAGGTCGGGCTGGAGAGCTGGATGTGCACGATTGGTCCTTAGAGGCCCTTGGGAAATACTGAGAAAGTTCAAGAAAAGCCACGTTGGTCTTTACATTTGTTTTACTGTGCCTGCAGTGCCAATGGGCACCATGATAAAGGTGTCTGGGGACCACCTTTAGGTCTGCTGGAATCTAATGGCATCACTGGGAACGCAGGAGAAAAGGAGCCAAACCCGCACTGTGTGAAAGACACACCAGACAAAGCTGGCCCAAGTAAAAACCAGGTCCTCTATTCTTACCCTTTCAGAGTCTTTACTTCAGAAAAGGAGCAGAGGTTCTAAGTTTCACATGGAACTACATCAAGATATTAAAAAAGGTAAAATGAAACTCAATTTTAAAGAATTTTTACACACTCCACTGAATGTTTCTTGGTCAGCTCTAAAAATACTACAGCCTACAAGGGAAGGGAATCACAGGTCAGTGATGGTATATCATGATGTCATGCTGTGATGACGTAGTTTTAATAAAGACCCCAGAAAGCACCAATAACCTGCAATATTAGAGTGGTGCACCAACCTTATAAGTGGCCACATATAATTGGACATAAAAATTGGAGCAAGCTCAGTAATTAACATCTCCCCATCCTCTGTGTTGGGATTACTCCTTTTGTACAATAATAATATAACAGCACCTCTAAATAAAGCTATAAACCCCCTATAATATATTATTTATTACACGGAATTCTGTTAGTTTTGCAAGTTTTTCTTCATAAGGACATTTTTCTGCAATCCCATAAAGGTTTTAGCACACGTAGCCTTGAAGGGAGATTACTGAAGCATCACATGTGTGATTTGTACCAAGTCTTTCTCTTTCTGCCTATTACACAGAAAAATAATTGCAGCTTAATAGTCTTCCTATGAATAGCATAATTTATATAGTGTATAACTTTTAATGTAGACTTAGGTTACTTTTAAAAAAAAGTAAATTAAACATTTAAAGAGTAAAGATTGTAAGCAAATGGAAACATAATTCAAAGCTGGAGAAGGGTTATGCTACTCGCTGGGAACTGAAAGGCACTAATTTGCATTTCTGTAATCATTAATAGGGGTTATGAGGTGTCAATTATGTTCCACGTGTGACCTTTTTAGTTTCTAGGTAATGTACCTCAATTAATTGTCTGTGGCATCATAAAGCACATTTTCAGTGCACCATGACTACGAAAAGCAATAAAATTCTGCCTCTGCAGCTGAAGTATGAAATGCACAACTGACCTTAGCACTTAGCAGTAGCTCACTGATGCTCATGCAGACCTTCTAGTGGCAGAAATTACAGTGCAGTCAGAATCTCAGGGCTCGGCTAATGCTTCCCTCGTTCACAGCAGATTTTTGAAGAGTCACAGACACAGCCATGCTTTGGAATTGCAGTTTCAGTCCCGTGTGCCGAACTGCACGCTGAGAATTCTGCTTTATGAAACTCAATCAACAGCTTTAAATTTGCTATTTTTTGAAAGACAAACCCATGACTCAGTTCCACTGTTCCTTTCTTAGGAAAGTAAATGAACCAAAAATCTTGATATTAACAGGCCTCACGAACACGCGTTGCCGAACAAAATCAGATGGGCAACGTGCAATGTTTTCTACCCAAGAGCCTTATGCTGTAAATACGATATTCACATGTAATCTGTGAATTAAAATCTGTCATCAATTCATTGAGAAACATTCATAAGGACAAATTTTTGTACAAACAAATTTTTGTACGATTTTTAAATTTTTAACAAGCCCCCCCAACAACAATCAATTCAACATTTTGAAGTAAATTTGATTTTCAGCTTTCAAAGTAATTCACTTGCAAAATCATATGGGAGGAAGAAGAGGAAAAAAAAAAGAAAAAAGGATGGAAAAAAATAAAAAAATATGTTTAATGGCAAAATAACTAAATAGATAAGATATAAGAAATGTCCACAGTAGATCTGTGTCTGTAGCAGGTGTGTTGGTTACTAAAAGAGAGACCTGGGCAGTGAGAAGACTTAAAATCAGTTCTGCTCTCAAAATATTCCAAGTGTTTTGTTGTGACTAAAATTCTAGATTGTGATATATTAACATGCTCTGGTCATCAAACAGTAGGGTGATTCAGTAATCTTTTATTTTTCTACAATATTTTTAGGAAGCATAAATTGCAGTTTCATTGGTACTTTAAAAAGGAGGAGATGGTGGAAAAATGAACAACTATTAAAAACCCCCTCACCCTCCCTCCCTCTGCTGCCCAACAATGTACTACAGAAATGGAAATCTAATCAACAAACAGAAAGTAAACTAAATCCAAAAGAATATTTCACCTTTCTCAGCTTTCTAAATCTTCAAATAAATGTCATATGTAAATATATTTTGCAACCCGACAAAGCCAAGGTGTAAAAAAATCCTCTTGGGCTTCATGCAAAGGTTTTTTGCTGCTAACAAAGATTTTATGAATCAATGGTATCTATTGAAGTTTATGTTTATCACCAACATTGCTTTTCAAAGCCCACCTGTCAGCAGCAGTTTGATTTTGTTTTCATTAATGATTGACCCACATCTCCCTCCAAAAAGACAGACATGGCAGAGGATTTTTCTCCAGCTCAGAATAACAAGGCTGCTCAGCAATTTCACAAAGTATATACTGATGCACGTATCAAGCTGGCATTGCTGGAACTTTTAAAAGTATAAAAATATCCTAAATGAGTTGAAATACAAATATCAACATCTCAGAAAAGCTTCAAGCAGTTTTATGAGAACAAGAACACAATAGAGGTGATTAATATGCACCCAGATTAAGACCTTCCTTCTTTTTATCTGACATTTTGACCTTAAGAAATAAAAATGAAAAATGAAGATGATTTTGGTATTAGGACATTCCAAATGTCTGGTATTACAAGCAATGAAATGCATTAAGATGCTTTGTAAAATGCCGTCTTTGAGTCCTCAGGCTGCGTAGTCTGGGTGAAAAACCCAACATACTCATCATATACTCAGTATACTCACTGTATATGAGTATATTCTCAGATACATTCAATTTTATGGCTCTGAAAAATGTAGACATGTGAAAGTCAGACTTTTGGCTTTTCTTCCCAGATAATAGGATTCAATCAGTTGTACTATAAATAGGGAATTATATTTAGGAATACACCTCAAGCACTCTCGGAACTAGCAGGTGGTTAACACACCAGTAGGCTCCAACAGGGAGCGAGTGTCTTAAGATTGTGCCTATTAAGGGAAGATTTCGCAGACACACAAAAACAAACCTCATGTACTCAAAAACTACCTGACATTTCCTTGTAATATATGTTTTTTTAAAGTGAGCCAAGCTGGGCACAAGCTCTTCTCACTGGTAAAATCTTTATGCGACAAATAAAATTAAGGCTATTTATTGAGTTGCTTTATGAAAGGTTTTCATACGTGTCCTGTAATAAATAAGATGGGTGAAAATAAATGATATCAATTCTCTTGTATTGGAGAAGATAACCTGTTGATTGGTGGGCCCAGTATTGCCCAAGCTGCTCACTTTGAACAGCTCACAAATTAACTTTTTTCCTCCAAACCACTGCATGTGACATTGGAAAATGTCCATTTTTAGAAGGAAGTTGGTGCAGGAACAGTAAATGATGTGTAAAATTGAGTAAGAGTTCTTCACCCTTTCTCCACATTTATTGTTGCCAGCTATTCTCAGAATTGCCAGGGGTTGACAGAGGATTCAGTAGAAGTTTCCATCCATCTGTAGCTTATTTTCATTTAACACTGTAATTTTATGTCAAAGGAATTTATGTTCTGTTCTGACATGCATTATACTATGTGTCTTAGATGTAATAAAATAGTTTCTGATCACCAAAGTTTGCGATAGATTAATTCATTCCACTTAACCTTATTCAGAATATGCCCTGTGATTCCTTCATAATAATTTATGAAGCTTTTCCTTTGGGAAATGTTGATTCTGCTCAAAGGATAACTGTGAATCTGGAACTCCTGGTGATTAAAGGAAAAAGTTTATGTTAAGATTGAAAATTAAACCTTTGATTACTTCTAATTCCAATACTCCTGAAGGGTTTATTAGATTGTAATATCTTAAGTGAAAATACAAACAAATAAATCGTGGTTCGGTGAACTGACCCTTAATAGAAACATATAAAGAAATACATATGTACAAATGTACTTAGAAGACAATTGAAAAAAAATTCTTGTGTAACACAATTTTCCTTTTTAATTTTCCAAGAGCTATTCTAAACTTAAAATAACTCCTAATTTCTGATAAAAATACGTCTGTAGATGATGTAAAAATAATTCAGGATATCCGTTTTTTTCAGAATCTGGGAATCTCTAGGTCATTTTCTGGGAAGGGGGATAATACTATTTTACCAGTTGCTCCCCAGCTCAGTATTTCACTGATAGTTTTGTGAATTTAACATGAAAAAAAAAATTATGAATTAGTTCCTCTTGTATCAAAACACAGCATGAGATAATTAGCAAGCCACCCTTAATGTATCTTAAAAGGACACAAGTTTTTTAACCAAAGCACAAGAAGATGTCTTTTTTCTTTTCTTCTGTGATTATTTCCATGACACTGTGAACGTTTGCACTTCCATGTTTGTGACAGCCTCACTGGCACGGTACGTAAACACTGTTGGAGGTAACCAAATATTTAAATGCAGGGAGAGGAGAGGAAGGACATCTCTTAGCAGAAAAATGTCAACATTTATGATCTCATCTTTGGTCTTTGTATGATTCTGAGAAGAATCAGTAAGAGGGTGTTATCAGGAAGTTCTACCAATGTATTTCTGAAAACTTGTAAAAGAGAAGAGAAAAAACAACCCCAAATCAAAACCACCTGCCTGGATATGTTAAACAAACTGAACATGGTAAGCAAAGACCTCCTAGAAGACAGGGGAAGGACGTGACTCCTTCCTGAAACAGAGATCTGGAGGAAAGTGGGAGGAGATTTTGTGGTAGTAAAGTGAGAGGCTGGTGCATTCCAGGTCAGGTCAGCTCAAAAGATGCATCATCATTGCTGCTCCATCCACCTCTTTCTGCTTTTCTGCTGAAGAAAGATGCTTTGAACACTAGACATCTGAGAGGAGATTTGAGTTTAACCTGCAGAAATGTGAATGCAAATAAATCAAGATGTGAAAGCAGTCTAAGAGACCTTTCCAGTGCAGTTTGTTAATGCATTTTATCTGCTCTCAACTTGTTTCATTAATGCAAATCCCCATTTTAAACAGATATATACCTTCAATCTTAAAACTTTTCAGGTGATAGAGATGAGCATGAACTATTCCAGCACTCAGTTCTTACAGAGGGAACATCCTTAAAGCCAGGGTCTAGGACTGCCTAAGAGATGTCTAGGCTTGAGTTTTTTAAACCCACATCTGGTGTTAAACATGCCCTGCTTGCAGAAGATTTGCAAAGGCCATTTGGGAAAGAGCTCCAAAGAGGATCAAAGGGCTCCAAAGAGGAATAAGCACCTGCAGCAAACACCCTGCCACCTTTTGTCACGTTGCAGTGGGGCTGGGGAGCACACCTGGACTCTGAGGCTCCCAACAGGGTGATGACACACGAAAATAACAGAACAAATCCTGGTTCTGTTCTGCTGAGCAATCCAGTCCTGCACTCTGGGAGCCTCTGAGGACTCTGAGGATTTTGTGCTTTTCTTCTGTCTAGAGTTTCCCCAAGAGCAAAAATGCAGCATGAAAGACAAAACGAAATCTTCGTGGAATGTTTCTTTATATTTATAGCACACGTTTGATCACATTCTCTATGTATTTAGAAATTCATTAGCAGCGTTTCAGGGTTGTTTGCCTTACTTGCTTGGTAAAATCACTTAATTACTGTGGCAGCCAATGAAAGAAAAAAAAAATAAAAAAGCCTGCGGGGGAAAAAAAGTATTTGCTTCCTTTATCTTCATGAATCATTCTGAATTTTAATCACTCTCAGTAGGAGATACTGGTCCACACATAAGACCATCTTCTGACCTGTAGAATTTTTAGTTCATGGCCTGTACTGTGATCTGAGATGGGGAAAAAAAGTAGGAAAGGAGAGGAGCTTTCTGTGAACAGTTAAACCCTCTGTCTGTGTTGATGCCCAGCCCTGCAAGAAGTGACAGGCCAGTGAATTTCTGCTTCATTAACTTTCCCAGGAATAAGCACAAAATCAGCTGATGCTCCTGCTAGGAGGCTCCTTTTAGGTCCATATCATTTCAGTGCAGGGTGCCCTGACTGTCTACCCTGAGGGCTGAAGACCAGTTACTGAAGTTTTGGGATAGCCATGTGTATTTACCCACGGCTTCCTTGGGATTGGGGCCAAGGTGGCAGCAAGGGAAGGTACTGTGTAAACAAAGCCATGGCTGGTCACTGGGCAGCCCTTCAGGCAAGGCAGTTGTTGAGAGTATCCATCAGCTTCTAAACCTCTCATGCATTTCATTGCTTCCCACCGCAAATTCCAGTCGCCTCTGGTGCCATTCCAAATGATCCCACTAATCATTTGATGAAAGATTTCGTTCTTCAAATTTGACCGCTTTAAACAAGAGGGCTTTGCAAACTGATCCCACTTCATCAACTGCGTACTTAAAGCTTTAATTGTGTGAATACTACTAATTTCATTCCAAAATTACTAGCGAACAATTATCATTTTATTGACTGTCACTTATATGCAAATCACTCACACAGCTAAATCAACTTGACAGGGCAGACCCTGTTAAGGGTCATTAATGCTGTTTCCATGTACTCTGTGATCTCTCTACTTTTATTGTAGCCATAATGAAGGCTTAAATTCATAATAATGAAGCAATATTCTTTTTTTTCAGTATATCTTGATGGCTTTTTCAGAAAAAATATCCTTGGACTTTACCAAGTGATTAAAAAACCCAACAGCTTTCTATACCCAGTGTTGAATTTTCTTAGAAAGAAAGTTTTAAAAAAAATATTTTCAAGTCACGAATCGGGATTTTTTTTTTTACAAAAACCACTCTAAGTGGGGCTGGCAGCTGTGCGCCTGTGAAAATGTTTTATCATAATCCCCGCCAGTAGATCAATGAACTGTTGGACAGAACCACTCAAAATCACCTCCCTTCCCATTATCCTGCTTTCTGGTCTTCCAAGCACAAATTACCCATCACCCTCCTTGACCTAGTTCCAGAGACGTTGCCATAAAGAGCACCTGTCAGAGTGATGCATGGACAGCCCTGTGCAGTGACAAATAGGAAGCAATAGCAGTTATCACAAGGAATAACAATTCAGCTACAAATCTGGCCCAGCATCAGACTGGCTTGATTTCCCACTGAAGAATCTCAGAATTGCTACTGGACAGGACATTATTGTGCCAAATCTCCATGATTCACCACTGGACAAATTGCCAGCGAGGTGTGTGACTGCAGGAATGTCCTCCAGCTCCTTAACAACCTGACACCAGATTATTTTCTCCCTCAGGTAAACTCTGCAAAAGACAGCCTGGAGGATATATTCCCCCTCCTCTTTTATCAAATCAACTTTTACAGTGGAATTCACAGCCCGACATCCTAAGGGTTCTCACCACTGCACTGCTCAGTATGCTCTGTTAAAAAATAGAGCCTAATTAAAAGCATATATGCTTCCAAATTGCAATTAGTCATATGTGAAACCTCCAGAGATGTAATGTTTGGCTTAGATTTTATGCTTTTCTACTATTTCTAGGCTAGAGGGACAAAACAGATTTTCCTACTTGACATTTAGTTTTGGCATTAGGAAAGCTAAGCAAGGAAAAGGGATAGACAGGAAATTAATTGTCTGTGCCCATTACCATGGAGCCCTGAAGTTATCACTATAGAAACTATTATGGGAGGCTGCCACAGTGATAACAGGTTCGTGGGCTGCTGTCACTTCAGAAATTGCCAGGGCACAGGCCAAGGGACGGAGCTGCGAGAGGCGGAGGAGCCACTCATGCGTGGTCCTGAATGGACTCTCACACACTCATTTGTGGTCAGAGCTGCATGGAAATTAAAGTCTGTAATAAAGGCTTCCATTTCCTTTAATGAATTGCTGACTCAAGTTCAAGAGGGTCTTCTGAAGTCAGAGTGGTTCTGCCTGTGGTGGCAATTTAACCCACTCTTGAACTCCGGTGAGAGCTGTAAAGCTGCTCACATCCTCTCATGAGAAGGGAATGGGTTGTTTCAAACTCAAGCCTAGTGCTCAAACTCTTCAGGAATATCAGAGTCTACAGGACAAATGTCCCAGGCTGTGTACAGAAATAGCATCCGGGACTTGTGCTGGGCAAAGGAACATCCTCTGATCATGCTGAACCCATGGAAAAGTAGTACAGGAAGGCAAATTTTACAGAGAAATTCCTGCCACAATTTGTATCTCATTCTGGCCAACAAACTGCTTTGCTGGTGGAGATTTTCCAGACTGCTGATTACTGGTTTCATTCTGTTTCTCCTTTTGGAAAGGAAGGTCTGTGTCCGGAAGGGGGAGGAAAAGGAAAGGCAGTAACAGCCAAAGCTGGGGAAGACTCTCTGGGCCACCAGTCAAAAGGATGAAGTGGTATTGCATCACAGGCCCTTATATTTGCATGGGCGTGTGTGTATGTGTGTGTGTGAGCTTCAGAGCTCACGAGAAATACATCCATACATCACCAGAATTACCTAATTCCCTCCCCAGTCGTGCAGAACTCGCTACTGTATCACCCAATTTCTCACGTGCAGTGAGCAAAACGTTTGCCAAGCCCACACGTTCATAGCAATGGGTTGGAAATTCTGCAGGAATTTATCTAAAGGCTTGACATTCTAAGATACACGTTTTGGCATTTCTCTATTTTGTTTTATTGAAAAACCAGAAGGTAAGGGCAAAATAGATTGTTAACACCAGAACCCTGCTCTTTAGAGGTGGCATGCGCAGTATGTGATTTAATGCCTAAGTATAATTCCTATGAATTATCAACCTGCAATAAACTCTCAAGATACTGATTAAAACTTTCAAATTTTCCAGCAGTTTCCAGCAACAGGTGACAACTACCAGCTCCCAAATTGCATGTGGGAAATATTAGTAGCTGAAGTTTTCAAGAGCCCCTGCTTGATCTAGAAACAATTTTTGTAACCCTTTCCACTTTTCAGTTTTATGCCAATGCAAAAAAACATTTTAAAAATCTATTCCTAAAGCTCAGTTTAAGAACAGATATCTACGTGAAAACCTAATGGAATCTGCAGGAGAGCGAGCTGAACACTTTCAGCTTGTGACCAGTAGATGGTGGCATAAGCTAAAATACTAAAATATGCTGTCAAAAGATGGCAACACCGATAAAACTACAGTTTTTGTTTTTACTAAGACTTCAGATCTTTTATCTGGTACCAGGATTCTTTCTGCTTTTTTCTTCTTATTACGGGTGCTGTCTTTGATTTTTTTAAATTTGGAGAGAAAGGTGTACATGATTGTGTTTTATCAAGTATTAATTTTTGATTTTTCGTGAGTTTTGATACAATATTTTGTGTTGCAATTCTACTGACTCAAAAAATCTTCACTTTTACAACTCCTGATTGTTCAGT
This sequence comes from Oxyruncus cristatus, assembly GCA_013399855.1. Classification (NCBI taxonomy): domain Eukaryota; kingdom Metazoa; phylum Chordata; class Aves; order Passeriformes; family Cotingidae; genus Oxyruncus; species Oxyruncus cristatus. The sequence goes on from VXAY01005517.1 coordinate 830,952, forward strand.
TTGTTATTAAAGTACTTAGTTCAGAAATAACAATTAAGAAAGAGCAATACCACTGTTAGCTTGATTCACCCAGAGTTAGGCATTAGCAGGACGGGACACAACAGACCCTCAGACTCCATCACAGGCCAAAGGAACAGCAACAGCAGCAACTAAAGGACTTTTCTGCAGGTATTTGCTCCACAGCGTTACACACTGAGGTTAGTAAATCATTCCTGTTCCAATACCAAGAAATAGTGAGAGAAACAAAAGCAATTTGCTGTTCTTCATTTCAGACTCGTAGCAATTGGGAAGCAACTGAGAGATTTGGTGAGACTGGAGCAACAACAACCCTCCATCAGCGCCCGTCCCAGCAGCTCTATTAGGGAAGAGCACAAAGAATCCTCTAAGGTTTGCCCAATATTAAGGTAGAATTGGCTCTGGAATTAAATAAGTGCTGCCTAGGTGGAACGAGGCAAGATGTAAGCAGAGATAAAATGAGCTTTCAGGTTTACCACCGTTTGTCAGAGTATCCATCAGAAAGAAGAGAAGGATCTAATAACTGGAGGGCACCTCCGTGCTCTCTCCTGTTGGTGGCCAAAGGGAACAGGAACGAAGCCCATCCATTGTCTCTGTCACAGGAAAAACTGCACTAATGCTTAACTACAAAGAACATTGAAGGAAAAGGTGATATGAGCAGGCACTAAAACACTGGGCACTGTCAGCAAGGCACAGCACTGCAACTCTGCAAAAAGTGCTTGCTCTGACAGTATTTAAGTTCAAGATTTCCTGATACCAATGTCTCCAAAGGTTCAAGCAGCTCCAGATCTTCCTTCACGGAATTACCTAAAAAAATTAGTTACAACCATGAAAGAAAGAACTTTTACTCCCAGACTTCCAGTGCAGAAGTAATTTCCACAGGAAGGTGATGACGGCAGAACTATTCAAATTTCAAATCGAAAGCCTTTACTCACTTATGCCTATATACAAGTTTAGATACAAGACGCACGTGCCCAAAAACACACACAAAAAAAAGGATCCCTAAAGGCAAGGCAGTTCCACAAAATAATATCACAGGATTATTATAGTGTTTTCCAGGATATACAATCTAAACATGAAAGGAAAAGTATGTCCATTCAGAAAGAACCGAATCAGTGATATTTAATTAGTTTTCAAAATTTCTTCCAAACACCTCCTTTTACAAGTCTGTGCTTCTATTCCTATTAACAGTGTTGAGAGAAGTAATTATAATGTCAGTGTTTACAGAGAAGGATTATGGTGGATTTCTACAAATAAAAAAAGAAAACAAACCATGCACCGGGAAGAACTGCAAAAAAAACCCCAAACCAAACCAAACCAAACCACAACAGCACAGTGAGGGAGGAATAAAGATAATTATGAAAGAAAATTCTGAACTCCTTTAAAAGGCTCAGCTAATAATGAACAAAAATGCAATGGCAAGAGTGGAAGTGTTTTAAAGTCTTTCCAAGCTGGGAAATATTTATAGCCATAGTTCATGTATTCAATGACATTAAACCAAAAGGATATGCTGGACTTTCTATAGTGTGGAATTCTTCCTCAACAGTCCACAGGGGAAAATGATCCATTGAGTTATTTCAAGTTAGAGCTAAAAAAACTCCAGTAAGTTTCTGATGAAATATCTGAGTGTTGAGAGGGAACCAGACAAGGTTATTATCAGTAATCATCTTCTTCCATCCCTGAGGTTTCACCACATACTTTTTTGCAGATATTCAATTTAGGGAATGAGGTTTCCTGAAAAGAAGTAACTAAATGATAGTAGAATTAAATAATTTGATGTCCACTGACTTCCAAATTATTTGTTGGAATAGGTTAGTGAAAGCCATGGAAGTGAGAAGGTGCCACCCCACAGGATCGAGTGCAGCAGGGATGGCCATTTGGGTAGGATGGAGGGGGAAAGGTGGGAACAGGCTGCTGGGAAGGGCAGCCTTGGACACTCAGCACATGGAACTGTGTCAACTACATCCACACTCAGGGGTGGTGGCCACACAGGACCCCAAAATAGAGGAGCAGAAACTCATGGGGCAGAAAGGAAAAGCCCAAATGTGCCTTTGCTTCTCTGACAAAGCCGTGCTAGAGAGGCTAACTTACAACCAGCACTAACAATCCCAGGTACTTTTTCAAATTACACCACCTTGTAGCACAGACAGTAATGGAATCATTTCTGCAGTAGCAACAGCTGCTGCAGAACAGAAGTGATAGAACATTATTATTAACTGTGATATGTGTGTCTGTGTGTTGACATATACACACACACACACAAACAAACAAATGTCTATATTTTGGTTTTGTCCCTGGAAAAAACAGCTTTTTGAATTTTTTCCTTATCTAGGAGAGTTGTGCATTACAGAAACATGTCTCTCAAAACAAAACACTGTGAATATTTGTTAGTTTTAAGACCTTTCCAGGTAAGTCCAAACTACTGAAGTCATCAAAAAGATTTAAGTGAAATTATTTGCCTGTTTCTTCTGCAGTTTTAAGGCTCTGTAGTACTTGGATTTATTTCTTCTTCTGAAATCAAAAGATTTTGTCCAGTTATATTTTGAGCAAGTGAGCCTGTCTACTTTCCTCTTAAAACAACAGATTCCTATCTCCTGCAAGTGACCAATCTTATACTCCTATTTTGACATCTAATATTTCTTCAAGTTGGAAAAATATCATCTTTGTCTTCTCTGGTGCTGCAGCCATTAAACTCTGCCCTTCCCATTTCATTTTGCAGGGGATGCTCTTTCCCCACACACACTGGATGATGCCCTTTTCCCAGGTCAGTGGGTGCTCTGCAGCATCCGAGTGCCAATGGAAGTGTGTGATCTGTCAACTTTACTTAAACGCTGAGGGTTTATTATCCTTGGATGTTTTGACACAAGGGCTACAATAAAGTAAAAGGTGGCTGTGCTTTCCAATGATTCCTCCTGAGTAAATGCTGCATTTTTCTCTCTTTTTTTCCTTTTGTTAATCATGGGATAATCAAGCAATCACTTTTCACCATTAATTCAAGTGGTACGACACAATTTCTGGGCACAGAATGCACAGTTCATTTGAAATGGCAATATTTCCTTTAGAGCACTTCAGAGTGAGAAAACATTTCTATTGTTTTGAAGCTGCCAACCAGAAAAGATTACAGAAATTGTTAATTTAGAGAAACAGAGAAACAAGAGCTGATAACTACTGGAAATGAGGCAGCACAAAGGTGGTGCCCCACAGTTATCCACTGAACTCTGATACATGACTGAATTTCACTCTGTATATGAAAATATAAAATAATATTGTGATTATTATGCTGTTTGTTATGTCAGCAAGGGTGAAAAGGTCTGTGCTGACACATCTGCAGCTGCAGGATGGGACAAACATCTGCAGGGAATGCTGTCAAATTTCACAGACTCACCACTGGCCTGCCACTCATAGGAATCTTGTGCATTCCAGTGCTGACACTGAATTTCATGGACTCGTTATGAAATGGTAGAGACCTATCAAAGTTAATGTAGATACAGCCTGGATGAGAACTGCTTTTCAGTCCAAGTCTCATCCCGCTCCGGTATTGCAAACAGACTATGGGTATAGAAAAGGAACAGAGTAATGATCTGAAATTGTACATATTCATAGACAGTAAATCACATTAAAAATTGAGAACTCCCCAATCCAATTAATAAAATCCACAAAAAAGTTGTTTAATGCTTATAAATAAATAAAATTCAGAGGAAAAAAAAATCACTATTTCTGATCTGCAGTATGATTTTTTTTTAATTATTTTTATTTAAACTTCCTTAGACAGCTAAGGACTCACAAATATTTCTGGTAATTGGTTATTTTTCCGTAGGAATTTTTATTAGTTTTATTTTTAAAAATTTGAATATTATCCCAATTTAACTGCTATGTCTTTCAATATTTCACGTGGTACCAAAGTAAATATATTTAGGATGGAAGCATTTTTAGCTGCTGTCAGTGACTGACAGCAGCTAATTTGTTTTTATAGTACCTTTCTCATTAGACTTTTTTTGCAACTCCCATCCAGAGTACAGAATTTATCTAACAGTGCTCATCAAAAGGTGCTAGGTTGTACTTTGCATTACAGGTATTTTTAAAAATAACTCTAGTCTTATGTAAATCCAAAATCTAGTTGATTATAAGCCCTTCACAGAGATAAATTATTGCAAACCAATCTTCTACAGATGAAAATGATTGTAAAGCTGATTTTATGCACGCTACATATTCTGCTTCTAACTCTTACAGTCCTGAAGAAAATAACTTGTTCTTTTCCATTAAAATATAATTGAAAACATGTGGCATTCTTTCCCAGCTAATTTACATAGAGCAACTAATGAAAGTGCTGCAGTGAAACTGGGCTGCATTTGGAAGCAATCTCAGCCAAGTAATGCCATCGCAGCATGGGTCTAATTACTCAATTTTTAAACTAATTCTGGGGGCCTTTTAGTAAATGCCTGATTTAATAGTTTTCCCATGCTTTGGTTAATATATGACCCAGATGAAAAAGAGCAATTGTTTTTAAGCATTATCACAAAGATTTCCTGCAGAAATGTATCCACCCAATCGTTTTGAGATGCTTTGCAGATACAGGTCTCTCTTTCCTGAAGGATCTCCAGGTCAGCCATGGCGTAATCTGTGAGGAGTTTTGCAAAAGGCTGGAAAATATCAAGGACTACATGGGACTAAGAGTTCAGGCATAAACGATTCCCAAGATTTCCCTCAGCCCCACATTCTGTGGTTATACAACCCCCACATTTCCACTTCTGGTGTCAGAAAAGCACATGTCAAACTGGATTTAATGCAGCAGGTCTGCAACAGTCAGATGCTAAATAAGGTTACTTGTTAATTATGCTGAGAGCGTGACTTGTTAGGAGTTGACTGTTTTAAAATGTATTTTAAAAGAATTACATAAGGAAATGACATTTCACTTTATCAGTCTGTTTTTATGGAAGGGAGACTGCTCTAAAGTAATGGACATTGCAGTTCTTTGGAAGCACTCTTTGGGGATTACTGCTCGCCCTTGCACCGTGAAGAACTTTAATGTGCTTTAACTTATACAGTGACTTCATGCTTTTAGCTGAAATCCCCTGGTTACACCACAACTCACTCTCACTTGGAGATAACAATCATATTTAAAAGAGGATACATTTTGGCTCCTGGACAGTATGTGTCTTCGTCCTGTGTTTCAGTGGCAATTAAACAGGGGAATCAGGCTTTATTTCACTGTGGTGTGTTCCCTGATCTACACATTTACCATGTGTACAAACTCTTCAGTTCATCTTTTTCTGCTAACAAAGCTCTATGTTCTCTGAAATTCCAGCAACAGGAACAGCTACAAAACGAAAAACCTACAGAAGTTTCTGGATGCATCATCCCTTGTTTTTCTCTAAACAAGTTTAACTGATAACTAATGCCCATTTACATTCTTCTCTGAGACAGTGTTCTCTATTTAAATGTATATTTTATTAGCAACTGTTAAGCAGAGAATGGTTTATTCCAAAATATTTCTGCTAGCATGCTCTATGTAAACAATCTCAGCTGCCTCTAAGAGCAGGAATCCAACACTAAAGTTTTCAGTAATCTTGAATAGTCTTAATTTCAAATGCCTACCACACTCCAGTGCCATCCCTCATGCCTCTACCTAAGAAGTTGTTTCTTCTGATTAGTTTCCTGTAAATAAGTCTATTCCTGCTTTCCTTCATCATATCGAATTTTCTTTCAGTGTTGTATAATGGACTGAATTTCCCTGCTTTCTCTTTTAGCACTCGGGCTAAAAAGCCCAGATAAAAATTCTTTAAAATAACTTGAAACTAGGTTTGCACAGTTGCTGTAGAATCAGTGTTGTTGGTACCAGGACAAGCAGTAGCAACTCTTTGGTATCTACCTACCAGGCCACTAAGGGGATGATTTACTCAGTGAGTAGACAACCAATAGATTTACCTCTAATAAATTCAGATCAGTTCCACAGCGAACACAAATTGCTGAAGCTGCATTGCTGAGTGCATCAAACCTTAAATTTCATATGCAGAACTTGCATTTGAGGTGCCGTTGGCGTGTGACCACCTTCCTGGCAGGCAGCTTTCCTTCTGTACTGAGTGTGTCACAATTTGATGCTAATTTCAGTCAAATATAACAAACAACTAATTTAACCAAACACACAGTCAGTTAGTAAGAGCTGTAATCACGGCAATTTTAGTGACATGAAATGCTTAAGATCATCTTATTTTCACATTCAGTTGGGCAATCCAGAAGATTTGCAAATTTATGAAATCAGTTCTTTGGAAGCATCATGGAGAAATCATTCTATGCTTTCTGAGCTGTTCTGGTTTCTCTGTGAAAACACAGAGATTCTCTACATAGAACTGCAGACAATTTCAATGTGTTGAGCTTGTGAAGTGCCTTGGTTAATTGCATAACACCTACAAAATCAAAAAGAATTCACAAACTCAAATCACAGCATGGAAAATAACCCCTAGGAATTATTTGGTTCCAGCTCTACGATTTCTTCCCACTCTTCTGTCACCGATTAAAACACACAACAGCAGTCCCTTTCCAGAATATTCCCTTGCCCATCCTTCTCTTCTCTTTATTGGAAAGCAGTGGTAAGTCCATGGAGCACAGCAGAGGGACTATGAATCATAATCCCTTTAACAACCCTTTCTGGGAGATTTAGCAAAGAGAAACAGCTGCAGATTCTTGATTTGGGCTTGGAGGAAACAAACCCCTCAGCTTCGGATGGGAGCTTAGATCAAGTCCAAGACTCTGAAAGCCCTAAATGAAGGGAATAGGGAGTGTCAGGAATTTCAGGCAGCAAAGTGTTGGATCATAGATCATTCTCTGATCGTTTTCTCAATGTGTCTGTGTAACCAAGCCGAATCTTTGCCTCTCACAAACCACAAGCTTAAGGAAAGAAATAATATTTCTAAAGTAGACATAAAAGCCTACTCTGCACCATAGTTTTGCTACTAGAGGTGGCAACAGCCATTTCTGCTGGACGTGGAAGTTTGTGGTACCTATGGCTGTCTTGTGTGTGACACCTTTGAAAGATGACTATAAATAAGCCACAGAATGTATTTTCCCTGATGTCTAGTTCACAAAAGTTTCAAGTATAAAGCAATTTACTTCCTGACTAAAACATGCTTTTCCTCCACATTTCATAACATCTGCATTCATATGCAAAGGACTTCTGTCTCTGAGTAGAATCCACTGTTAAATTTTTTCTGCCCCTTTAAAATTACTGCAGAAATACTGCCTTGTGCTTCTTTCTCTTCATTCCCTGCACTACATCACTAATTACTAAGACCTTTTACTGTTTGGTGGAACTTGAAAAATAGTAAAAACTATGGAAACTAGAAAAATGCTGGAACTAGAACTAGAACAATAAAGCCCTGATTGTGGACTGAGAGCTGGAGTAGTTGTAAGACTGCAAACAACCACTGCAACTCAGGGTCTGTTCACACACTACCCCTGCTCGGCGCTGCTGGTGAGTGCCACGATCCCACTGATTATGGGATATTTGACACGAGCCTTTCCCACACTCCACAGTCTTCAGTTCACATTCGAGTTTTATATCACACAAAGCAGAACAGGAGTACATTATACTTGTGTAAAAGCAACCCAACAGTAGTTGTTATAATTGTGTATCCCTCACACTCCCCTCAAAGAAATGCGCCGTAAAGAAAGGCTTCTGTAACTCCATTCCCTCCCCCCACCTCAGCTGTCTTACTTTTCTTAGAAGCAGAAATTAAATGCAGAAAATTTGCTTACTTATCTTTTTCACCAAATATTTTTGCTATCAAAAATAGCAAGCAAAGGTTGAACTTGAGCAGACTAATATGAAAATATGGGTAAATCAGAGTGGATTTCTTAAAAATAGCTTTTTCAAAATTCAGATTTCCTTGAGCTGTAGATTTCTTAAATTTAAAAATTAAAATAAGGGGCTGGTTTCTTTAGTAAATCAAAGTTCAGTATTATCAAAACCTCTTCACCACAGGGTGTTTTGACTACACTGTGCCTGAAAAAGGCCTTGCTTCATGGAAATGATAAAGAATAAAATTAATTGTTACTGAGCAAAATCTCTTAAAATACTCAAAATAAAACATCAACATTTTTATTTGAAATCATTAAAAAAATGTATCTATACATTCTATCATCTTCCCAAACCTGGAGGAAACTGCAAGCCCTTGTGTGTACCAATTTACAAATTAAACTTCTTGCCCAGGAGCACCGGCCTGTCGGTGAGGAACTGAGGGTAGGGGTGTACAAGCTGTTACATGTACAAAGTGTCAGCTCAAATAAAAACACAGATCACTGTTTTTTTCTCGTTCAGTAAACAAAAAACATTTAAAAAGGGCAGTGTTAAGACAGAGGTGGAAGAATACCTTCCCTTAATGGTGCTGTCAGGAAAAGGGAGAAGGGACCGATTAAAATCTAAACGCCAGGAACCCAGACATCCCCAGGACATGCAACAATTTGTAGCAGTGAGAAGAAAAGAATATTGAAGGAGAAAATAAGTCAGATATGTCAGATAAGGGCAGGGAGTTCATGCAATGCTTCATTGTTAGCCCAAAGGTCAAGTATGTAAGAGAAGATACTGGAACACTTTATATTCTAGCGAAATGCTAAACACACATTCACAAACCCATTAAACTTAAAAGCCATAAATTAAAGCAAGATATCACAGCCTCCTTACATTTTGTTGCCTGACTGCACTTGTGACCAAAGGCAGCAGGCTTTTTCCTCCTTTCTCCTCTTTTTTTAGCTAAATTGACTATGAAAACCAGGCTGTAGCTTTTAGAGGCATCTGGTCTCCAAATGCCGATTCTCGCTGCATCTTGACGTCTGTGCGAGGGGATCGTCATTTGAAGAGTCTTCCCACTTCCCACCACCAGGAATATGAAATTACTGCACCATATTCTCTCAGGAGCTTGAAACTATTTCTGAATTATGAAAGGCTAAGGGTTGTATCCTCAAACTGCAATTTGCAGAAGCAACCAACTTGGTAAGAATGGAATAGTGAAAGCCAGCTTACACTGACTCTCTCATAGTTTAAAAGAAGGGTAAGAAAGATCCTGGTCTTTGACTTGGCAAAATTTATTGGAACTTTATATAGATTAACTGAGACATACACAGCACACTGTAACAGTATCTGGTGTCCTTGAATACAGGAATTTCTAAGTTATAAAAGTAACTGTCCAAGTATTACTTAAATACAACAATTTATGACCAGAAAAGTGTAAGTCTCATTGTAGCTACTCAAAGCATTTCTCTTTTATAGTTTTAAGCAGATGTACAGTACACGTTGTGGAATAATGGGAAGTTATAGGACTATGAATTATTTGATTGTGACTGGATAAAAGATAGAAAAAGAAAAGAAAAGAGGAAACAACCTAACAAAGTTTGCTTCTCAATGCTTGCAAAGAAAAAGAACTCATGATTACATGAGGTAGTTAAGATCTTTGCTACATAGAAGTCCAGACATTTGAATGTTGTTAAGAGCATTAACAGCATAAATAGTTTAGCATATTGAAACAACCTATTTAAAAAATAATCATCATAAGAAAATGTAATTTGTTCATGATAAACCAGGCAGGAAAAAAGTACAGCAACAGTCAGCAAAGGTTGCAGCAGGTTTGAATTTTGTTTAAATTTTGTTTTGTTTTAAACTGAGCTGTTTTGGTGTCATGTTCTCACTCAAATCATGAGTAATTAAAAGCAGTAGCCTTTCAGACCTGCCACTGGAAATTGCCATGTTGCTACGGAGTAATAGTACAGATCAAAGGAAAAGTTAAAATAACAGTGCACTTCAGCTTCCTTTGGTGACAGCACGTTTTTTTAGGGACAGTAGAGAGGTTGCAAACGATGTTGGGGTCAAACCAATTGTTTTGAGCTGGATTCATATGGAATTATGTTTTTATAATCCTAAACTAATCTAGAGAAACAGTGTAAACAATTTTTAAAATTAGAGATCTAAACCACTTTTTAAATACCTCCACAATTGAGGTCGTCAGTGGTATTTGGTGTTTGGGCAGTGTGGAAGGCAGCAGACAAACTAACTGCATTTAAGTAAGCAGCCTTTTTTGTGGATATTAGCACATCTCCAATTTAATGGGATTTTTTTTGCTTTTATTTACTTACAGTGAGAGAATACTTTAGGTAGGTTTGGGTCCTGTACTTATTTAAAGCAATTTCAGTTAGATCCAAAGCTGGACCAAGTTTTTCAGGAATTCAGAATATCTCTGAGGACATAGATTTTAACCATACCTTCAATGACAGATGTTTCTGTAACTGCTCCAAATACTACATTTTAATTTGTGAATAACACAGCGCCAGTTACAAGCTAATGTAATTCATATAGTGCAAATATTTTGTCTAGTGCCAAACAATTGACGTTTGTAAACTTAAGTGATATTGCCTGACAAATAAGTGAAGAGCAGGGCTGGGGACAGTCCCCCTGGTTATTTGTGAACCCGTGCAAGGATCGAGCTACAACATTTACAGTCTTCACCACACTACATAAAAACATGTAATGTAAAACTTTCAACATTCTGCTGTGATCACAGCTAATAATACCATTCATTTTAGTTTCATAACGTAAGCAGGTGACATCAGCTTGATCAAAAGCAGACTAACATTAGTTTATTTAGGAGACAGACTCACTTGAGTAGCCTCAAAACACTAAAAATAACATGTTCAAGAAGACTTGAGTAATATTTGGTTGCAGAATTTAGCTGTAGGCTCTGATCCCAGAGATAATTACTCATAATGGAACCCTAGCAAAAATTCTCTCTAGTTCTGCTCTTTTTGTGCATTTCAAAATTTCAAATGCGCTGCAAGTCAGTTGGTACATTGAAGCACCTTTTTTTTTTTCCCTAAGGTGGAATGTAAGTCCTTTCTTGTGGACAAAAGCAGTGTCCAGATTAAGGGTAATAAAGACAAACAGTTCCTCAATTACTATTTATAAACAGCTTATCATACACTTTCTTCTGTTTCAGCATTATGAATAGTGAGAACACTTCCACCATCATCTGTTGCAAAAATAAGTTCAAACAAAACCCCAGTTATTTCTATAATTTTCAACATATCGCCTCATTCAAGTGATCTGAAGATCTGAACTCAGTTCTTATTTCCTGAGAAAACCATTTGATAGGGCAGCTTCAAGCAGAAATTTGTACAGCTAAAAAGAGAGAAATGGCCCAAATCCCCACTTTGGCAAAGCAAATAATGAAACCCATATTTTGCACGAGTTTACTTCGTATTTAATATAGAACAGGCTCTATTCCCAGATTTTTTATTTAAAGAAAAACAACTCCCTGACCACAGCCACAGCTCAGCTCACACTGCTTGTAACTGGTTATACTCAAGCTGAAGCTGAATTTAACTAAATTGCACTTATTTTTCATTGCTTTATTTAAAACGTATTAAAAAAAAAAAAAAAAGAGAAGTGCTATGTCTATGTTGGAGATTAAAGAGGTTTTTTTCCAAAACTGACTCTACTAAAAAAGTACCAGGACTGTTTACACCACTGGATTCCAACTTAATGGTAAAGCACAACTACATCAGGTCCCTATAAAGAGATGAGAGGTAAAGTTTTCTAGCAAAATGCAGATCCATCCAGGGCTGAAACACAAAAGCTCTGGTTTGTATTTTTTCATTTACCGACAAACTGTTGGACTGTATTTTTTCCAGGTTCAGGTAAACAGTCACCATCTTCTGAATTTCACAAAAGGGAAAGGAGGGGGTGTCTTTTTGTAGCTGCCCCAGGGAGGGCGCTGAGATGCTACTTTTACTTAATTTTGGTCACAGAGAAATCATCATTCCAGTTTTCACCACTTAAAATAGCTCTTTCAGTGGTGTGACATATTTTTGACTACACTGTCACGAACAGCCACACTATAATTACATATAAGCATTCACTGAAGTAAACATCTAATTTCTGAAGTGTCAGACAACAGGCAGACTAATTCAGACTACAGCTCCACATTTCAGTAGTAATCAATTCAACTAACAATAGAGCTGATTGAAAGGAAGCTTTATGCTATTAAAAACCAAACATAACAAAAACTGTTTTACTCTAAGCCGTGAAAAATGGATGGACCATCTACACTCCCCTCATGTTGTCTTCCTGCAGGAAAAAAATAGTAACACAGTTGAAAGCCAAAGTTTATTGCCCCGTCTTTAATGAACATCAAGTCTGAACCGTTCCACAAAAGAGAAACTGCAAAGGAATCTGCACGTACAGATTTATTCCTTGGTTACTATTGGTTAATAATTACTATTAGTTTGATTTCTAGAGCTAAGAAGCTGCAGTCATCACTTGGGGTGTGCAACTGTGAGAGAAAAAGGCCCTAATTGTTACTACCACAATAAATGCTATTTTTAAACATAAAAAAAAAAAAGGTGTTTCTGGTACACAAAGGCCAGAAAACAGCAAATACACAAACTGCTGTGGAAACCTAACTAAACCACAAACTCCTCTTCCAGCTGAGTCCTGTGATGTGTTTTTCCCTATTCACACAGAGAAATAAACCCAATAAAATCTGCCATAGCCTCGTGAGGATCAGCCATAGATAAACAATTGTAATAACCTGGAACTATTGTCTTCTCCTCTTGACCTTAAAGGTTCACTGCCATTTCTCCATGCAGCAGGAATAACCTGAGACATTCCATCTTTCTATGACATGATGAATGAGCTTCGATTAAAAGGAGCTAAAAGAAGAAAAGCTACTAATGTGTTTTATACAGTCACTGATCAGTTCCTGACATCTAATATTTCATTTGCTTTAGGACATTAAGAAATGTTGTGTACCTAAAAACAACAGCTTGTTTGATAGTATATCTATCATTACATACATCATAAAAGCAAGAAGGACATAAATTTGTTTCTGCCTGTTAAAGTCTAATTACCTGTAAAATCATTACTTGGCACTTTAACAAATTGACACAATCAACCTAATGATCCTTAACATATTAAAATTTGCAACGTGTTTCTGCTTGCTGCCTGTCCAAAGCAGAATAAATATTTGCTGGTTCAGATGACATCATAGCAAGGGTCACATCCTTAATTTTTCAGCTGAGTATGAGTAATTGCAGTATTGTCACTTGCAACGGTACCCGTGTTCTCTCCTCAGTCCTGCAGCTTGGGATGACACCAGAGAGAGCTTTGTATCGTCCTCTCTTTAAAATTATATCAAGCACTTCTGTTCTGTGTAAGTCTTCCTTAATACTTGGAAAGACATGCCAGAGCCATGTTCAGAACAGGGCCTATGATTTTTGTCAGAAGAGCTTTTTCACATTTTTCTGTTTCTTCCATATGTCTGGCAGTTTGTATTGTGTTTTAGGTGGTTTTTCACCAAACGTATTTCTAGACATGGTAGAGCACTTGTTCCTACAGCTGTAAACATTCATCTCAGAATTAGGACAAAATAATTTAAGTTCAGTGAAGAGGCTGACATTTTTCTTGGAGCATTCTGCTTTAATCCTATTTGCATTTTCATAGGAAGCCAGTTCCTGCCAAACAACAAGATGAGGATGGTACAGTGTCTCCTAAGGGGCTCTTCTCTGAATCCATTCGCAAAAAAACTCCTGGGAAAGCCAAAACATTATGAAGGATTTATAGTGCTCAAAATAAGAAAGGAACAAATGTTCATGTAATGCTTAATGAAATACTATACTCCATGAAAAATTCAGAAAGGGAACTAACTTGTCCTTCTTTCTGCCTGAGCTGTAAAAATTGTATTGGAGGTGAACCCCAAGAGCAGTGCAAATTCTGAAAGTATTTCTTAACATGCTGGGGAAAAGGGAAGAGGAACCAGGAGTTTGGAAGGCTCAGTGAGAGCAAGGAAGAGATTTCGTGACCAGGAAATCTGCCTTGTTTTATGTATAGACACATCTTAATACAAGTACCCCCAAAACCCCCAGTAAATTTAAATTAATTATTTTATTAGTAAGAATTTAGTGATGTTGGGGTTTAGCCCCAGTCAGCAGCTCAGCCCCACACAGCTCCACTCACTGTCCCTGGGTCAGGAACTAGGCAGAACATGAAGAGTAGAAGGAAGAAAACATGGGTTGAGATAAAAACAGTTTTCTAAGCAAAGCAAAAGCCTTGCACACAAGGAAAGCAAAACAAAGAATTCATTCCCCACTTTTCATCCCAGGCAGGTGTTCAGCCATCCCCAGGAGAGCAGGAGTCCATCACACCTAATGGTGACTTGGGAGCAGAAGAGGCCCTGACTTTTCTGCAAGTGATGCCCAACAATAACAACAACATTCTCATGCCACCCTGTTTCCAGCACAGTTCCAAAAGACAGGCCTATTCCAGCTGCTGTGAACTCTATCCCAGCTGAAACCAGCACAAGTCAGTACTGATTAGTTCAGTGACTATCAGATACCTTGCGAAAAATCAAAATGTCCCCCCCATTTTTAAGAGGAAGTACTGCTTGGTATGATAAAGGAAGGATAATGACATTAATTAGAGGTCTTTCCTGCAGATAAGTGCATGTGGCTCATTAACATTAATGAGAAACAGCCTTTTGTAGTAATGGGGGGAAAAATATGCTCCATATGCAATAACACATACATGGCTCAGATAATAAAACCACCAAAACCTTGTTGCCTCACTAGGGTCAGTATGGTGATAATTTACTTTCCAGGAGAATGTAGAGCTGGTAAAACTGCTGTCCAAGCACACAGATACATTTCTTACTGTTTCATTTGTAGAAGGGAGTCTGACACAGAACGTCACAGAGAATCAAAATCAGAAATCTGAGGATGAAACCACACTAACAGTGCCCTAAAAGCTCGAGGCAGACTGTAATTCCATGTGAATTTTGAGTCAGAAAGGGCCTGTTGCTTTCATTGTTGTGCTTCCCCATGTTTTCCTGTGACAATTGGGAGCTAATGTGATAGATTGATGACAGGCTATTTCTCCTTCACTTCCTTTGGTGCCCTAACTGTCTGGTGTTGAACTCTCTCCTTCCCTTGTCATTCACTGCTTCTTTTCTTTTTCTCCTATGATCAGAATTTTTCTTTATGAGAATTTCACTAGATATTAAGCCAGTCATTGCTTCGTAATCACATATCCACAATCCTAGAAAGGGAAGAGCATGCATGCCACACTGGAGGAGTTGATCACAGGTGTTTGCATTAATTCAATATTTCATCAGCAACCATGCATTTGAACTTAGTTTCCAGCTAGGCAAGGGCTTAAAACTAGAGATTCCAGAGAAACTTATACAGCCAACAGAGGCTGTGGTTTCTGAAACTCGAAATGTAAACTTCAGGCTGCTTCTGGGAAAATACCAGAATGCTATGAAGAGTATTTCTCTGCAACAACTGATTTTCAAAAGCATCAAAAGTTACTGCCTGGGATTATGAACGACGATGAACACCACAAAACAACAGCTCTGACCTTCAGTGTCTCTCAAATGCATCCGGCATTGCACTACACATCTCATGTTTTTAAAAACAAAAAGTAGAAACCATACGTAAAAAGGAAAAGGAAAGAGCTGGGCCATTGTCACAACCACTTTTAGTAGTTTGGTACAATATTTTAAAGATTGAGAACTATCCCTATGGAGGAGAAAACGGGGACCAGGAGGAAATCCACTTCCAAAAATGATTACAATGATTACAAGATTGCACGTGGCACCAAGGAAGGAGTGTGGCCCCCGTTTTACAGAAGTACTTCAGAGTATGCCAAATTTCCAAGTCTTTCTTTGATATGCCTGCAGTGATTATCATAACCTGCATCCCATCCTAAGAGCTCCATATGGGACTTTTCTTAATTTGCATAAATTCACACTGAGGTTTCAGTTCATATGTTTCCTCACAAATGGTTCAGTGTGGATTACTGATGTGCAGTGCTAAAGAAGCTGGTTAACATGTAATGACTTCCATATCCATATTTCATTCACATCAAATACTTTGTTTCTTTACCTCATCTGAAATATCAGGCTGTTGGTCTTGCTACTGAGCTTTCATTAGTTTTCATCCTTGTTCACTATTTCACAGTAAAATAAGTATGTTTTATAGTTCTAGACCTGACAAAGGTGCTCTGATTTTAAACACATGAGCAGGGAAAACAGTAATAAAATCTTTAACCACTACTGATGTGAATTAGTTATTTTCATTTTGCAATATTTTCTCGATTTTGTTCATAAAACTTAGGATGAAAAACATTAATTGTATCCCGAGGTACCCATTTAATTAAAAGTTGTAATACCATGTATATATATGAATATGTATGTATATTGTAACCACGTCTTGACTACAGATCTCCATCTGTGTGTGAAATTTTGTCTTCCATTGGCTGCTTTGTGCTCCTTTCCCGAGCTCACTGCCCCAGGGTGAGAGCAGCAATTCCAGATCCTGCCAACTTTGGAGTGGCAACAAGTCAAGTGGTACATTGGCAATGGCCATATTGCCGTATTTCGTGTTGGCAAGAGATGAACTGACAGTGCTAAGTCATCTCCAGACCTCACTGAAAATTATGTTTCAATTTACACATTGAGAACTGTACACTCGACAACTTGTCTCCATCCATTGCAATTCACGTCTCCATTTTCCTCAGTGCTCTCGTTTTCTCGGTGAGAAAGTTGCACTCCTTTTGCTCCTCTTTGCTCGGGCATAGAAAGGCACGAGAGATGTGCAGCTCTACTACAATTTGTAGCAGAAAAAGAATAAAAAGATCCCTGTCTCCAGCTTGTCAGATGCACTATATGTTTCACAATCACTAAAAGAGTTATTATAGATTGTAGGAAAAAATCACTGTGACACCTTTTCTGAAAGAAATATCGCTTCAGAAAACACTCCTTTGAAATACAGTTACGCATACATTAAGCAAATTATATATTATCAACCTTTTTTTTTGATTAAATGCTCTTTTGAAGGAAAGGGTTTATGTAAACCAATTCATACAATCAGATACAATATTTAACATCATTTCATTGAGAAAAGCTGAGCCTCCAAAAGTAATCTTCCTAGATGATACCACCCAAATTACACCAGACTTCTTTAGATTTTGATTAGGTGAGGAGATAAATCATAATCAGTGC
The DNA here is from genome assembly GCA_013399855.1 of Oxyruncus cristatus. Classification (NCBI taxonomy): domain Eukaryota; kingdom Metazoa; phylum Chordata; class Aves; order Passeriformes; family Cotingidae; genus Oxyruncus; species Oxyruncus cristatus. The sequence continues at coordinate 848,006 of VXAY01005517.1, forward strand.
TTGTTATCTCTGTAGTCTATTTTTATTAACAATAACCTTCCCAACATGAGCAGTAAGCCAGAAATTGGAATTTAAATTCAGTTATTTTTAATTTAATGAAAATACTGCCTTTTAAAGAGCATCGTGACTTAACACAGCAGCTTCTCTATTTCTGTTTGGTTTAGACTGACTCATTACTTCTCAGAGGACAAATTCTTGTAACAGTCTTCATTCTGCAAAGCACTCAAGATGATGATGATGATCATCATCTGTACAAGATTTATTATTGATTTTCAACAAATAAAACCAATGGACTGGATTTGCAAATCCAGATGTTTAGTGTTACCCATAAACCATAAAGCCTTAAATCCCAATCCCTCCAGTTAAGTGTAGTTTGTTGCATGTTATATATTATAAAAAACAGCCAGGATTGCTTTTAGACTAATTTCCTCTTTATACACTAATAATAATAATGAGTGAATAAATGAATTAAACGATAAATATTTCAACTCATTTAGCTATTTAAATGAGCCTGATTTGGAATACTGAAATTTGCTGAAAGTCTGTCCTCTCTACAAGTACAGAATTGAAATCCACTTAAAAAAGAAAAATCAAACTATTAAATTATAAAGAATTACTTAGCTAATGTAAGTTTAATTAAGCATACACTCCTGACACAATATTTTAATGTTCTACACTGTTTATTCCAGTGTAGAGAGACTTTGTTTTAATAAATTGACACAGATTTCTCTTGTCATGAGTTCTGCTAGTCCTTAATTGGAAATCATTTATTATACTAACCAGAAGTTACAGTTAAAAAAGGGAGAGCCACCAAGTTTTCTAACTAATTGTAATAATTAAGTAAACACTGGAGCTCAAGGTGGTGAGGTAGTTTGTTGTGGGTTTTTTTTTAAGTGCCATTTGTACACCTTTCTTCAAATTAAAAGCTTCCAGAATTGTTTAAAATATGCAATGAAAAAATAAAACAAAATATTGGGGCAAAGATTCTACTCTCTAACCAGCAGTGATGCATTTTAGAATTAAATACTTGCAAAGAGAGACTGGATCCAGAACACTGGGATTAGAGCATAGATTAGAGATTTAAAAAAAAAAAAAAAAGAGCTGGAAACCAAGATGTTACTGAGATAACACTGTTACTTTAGATACTTTTCTTAGTGGAAAGGGCAGTAAAGCAGCAGTCCCACTCAGACTTCCCCTCCTGGTTATCATTATGTTTTCTGTCTCAAATATCTTTTAGTCACAGGTACCTCTCTGTAGTTTTATGAGTTTCTATTGAAAATATGGTCTGAGCCAAACTTGCTGTCTTTTGTTGTGAACACAAAAATAACAGAAATACACTATTTTAGCTTGTAAAGAGCTCAGTCTTTGAGCACCTGGTACGAGAAAGGATGACTTCCAGGTAAACTCCAACCAAGTTTCCAAAGTGCAGGATGCTTAAATTTAGCTAAGGAGGCAACGAAGAACTAGAATCTTCTCACAAACTTAAAAAGTTGGTAATTTGGTTTATTTGCATATGTGTGGGAAACCTAAGAACTTAATCTTTGCTTTGAGGGAAAATATTCAACAAACCTGTGGAGCTGCTGGGCCCTTTTTAGATTGGGTCAAGATAACCTTGAAATACTTATTAGATTAAATTAATAATGCATTTGCTGCTGTAATCCTAGTTATCCACACTTTAATGTAGGAAAGGCCATCTCCATTGTTTTTATGGACTCACCAAGAACACGTATTAGCACAGCAGTATGTCTGGCTGCAGCAGAAATACAATTATGTAAATTAGATGTGTGTTCCCTGAAGACTGCTAATAGAATGATTGACCTATATACTGTTTAATTTCTTCTCATGCTTTCTCTTTATTGTCTTCCAGCTGCACCAGAAATTAAAACTTGTTAAACTGCATCGCTCCCCAATTATACATCAAAGGTGCTCGAGTCACTTTGTGTCACAAGCAATTAATAGTTTGCATTCTCCTTATCACCAGCAAGACATTGGTTTGCGTTTTGTTGGTTTTAAAAACAAACCACCAGTGCCTTTATAGACCCTGTTTATTAAATACTTGGGAAAATAGCTGTATTTATTATTGTTGCTAGTAGCAATAATAACAATAATAATAATAACCCTAATAAAATTGATTTTAGAAATACTTCAAGGAAGGGGGTAATCAGTAAAAAAGAGAAATTTTTCTTTTAAAAACAGAAGGACAATTGCTTGCAACTGTTTCACAGAATGTTGGACAGTTGTTTTTATTTAAGGACTATCTAAATGTCTCTGTTAATGCACAGGGGTGCTTTATGTATTCAGTATATCAAAGTTCAATTAGGGATACAAGAATTTGTCAGTATGTGTTAGGGGACCACTGTTGAAGCCCTCACTACCTGCAAACAAGCATTTGTTTAGCTCCACCTCAGAATTTCTTAGAACCAGGATTCTCCACCTGATTCCAATAAATATTTGCAGACACACAAAATAAGTGCTAAATGAGATCTGAATTAAAAACACATTTAACTCTAATTACCAGTCAGCAAATGGATTTTCTTAGCATTAAATAACAAATTCTGGATAAAAGGGAACAGAACAACTCAACTGTGCAAAGACAACTGAGTATATAATAAGGTGACCCTGAGATATACATAAAGTGTTATTTCTTTCCCTTCAGCATTTCCACAGCAGCAATATTTAGGACCGCATCTCTCTTGAGGGACCTCAAAGCATATTCAGCCCTTTAGATTCTTAAAAAAAACCCTTCCAGAAGTTGCATGAATTACATCTGTCTTTTGAGGCTGAGTGGGTCAAGACACCAAAGCAGCCGAGTGGGTGCAAAATTCTCTGCAGCCTGGGGAGCTCCAACAGGCACCCAATTCATTTTCAAATGGTGTTTGCACTTCGGCAGTTTTAATCTGCTGCCTGTGCAATCAGTGCCCAAGATCAGTTGTCAGCTCCCCACCCACACTTTGAGGGATTAGTTGCTGAAAGTATTTTTTAACCAGCTTTAGTTTTGTGTGTTTGTTTACAGTAAATTTGCTTTTCTTAAGCTGTAAATATTTGATGGGGAATCAAACCAGAAAGAGAATCAGACATGTAAAGGCTTGCACTGAGCCGCAACAATCAGCATTTGTCAGGGGGTGAAGAGCACAGCACTGGGGTCTGACAGCAGTGGAAATTGGTGCATGGATTGGGTTTGTGTGGCCAGGTTTTGGGAGAGGGGGAGCTCCAGGGCTGGCTCCTGACAGAAGCTGCTGGAAGTTTCCCTGTGTCCAGTAGAGCTCATGTCAGCCCACTCCAGGACCTCACAGAGACCTTTCTGGGGCAAGTTGTGAAGAACTGCAGCCTGCGGGAAGGACTCAGAGTGGAGAAAGTTGTGAAGACTGTATCCCGTGTGAGGGATCACACGCTGGATTAGGGGAAGAGTGTGAGGAGTTGTCTCCTGAGGAGGAAGGAGGGGCAGAAGCAACACGTGATGAACTGACTGCAGCCCTCATTTCCTGATCCCTTCACCACTCAGGGGGAGGAGGTACAGAAAATCAGGAGCAAAGCTGAGCCCAGGAAAAGGAGAGATGGGTGGAAGGTGTTTTAAGATTTAGTTTTATTTCTCACGCTCCTACTTTGACTTGACTGTTAGTAAATTAAACTATTTTCCCCAAGTTGAGTCTGTTAGCCCATGACAGTAATCGGTGAATAATCCCTTCCTGACCTTACCTCGACCCCCAAGCCTTTCATATACTTTTTGGTGACTGACAGAGCAGCTTCAGAGGGCACCTGCCATCCAGGCAGGGTCCACCCACCACAGTCTACAGCAGTGGCAAGATTCAAGTTAATTACAGAAGTTTCCAAAGTACATCCTATACATTTTGGGTTTTTTTCCCCCCTTGACATAATTTTAACACAACTCTGAGTCTTTTCTCTGCATCAAGTAATAAAGCAAACACAGCAGAGCCTCTGGAGCCCACAGGGGACCTCAATGTGCATCTAATAAGAAAGGGACGTGTTTCACCTTGATTGAGCCATGTTTTGCTGTAGACAGCCTTTAATTGAGTATGACAAGTATCTCCCCAATTGCACGTTCTTTGATTCGGGTTTCAAAGCTGCTGCACCAGGTGTGCTTTGTGATCCCTCACTGAGGTTTGTTGAATGCCTTGGCTGAGGTCTTTTAAATCACATTATTCCCTTCCTAATTATGATTAGAAGCAAAGATGGTAGAGAAGGCTTCCACAGTCAGGACAGGGCTAATGAAGAAGAAACAAGACGTTTAATGATCTCAGTAAAGCAGAGTCAGATGCAGGTTCTCAATAAAGTACTTCTTTTGAGAGCAGGGTGCTTTTTATTGTTTCCGTGTTCATGTTTGGACTAAACTTGTGCTCTACTGTATAATTATGACACTGATTGCTAAATCTCAGTAAATATAAGTAATATGGCATCAGATTCATGATCTGATGCATCTTGGTTGTCATTCCATTGTTTGCAATTTTAAAAACAGCCATGAGGCTGAACACCAAGAGTCAACCTCTCTATTTCTAAACAAAACAATCAACCAGTTCTAACATAGGAGACAGTTGATAGAGAGCTATATTTCCACTTATTCTGAATTACTTAATGAACTGCAGCAGGTCTACAAAAAAAGTTGAAGTATATAAAATAAAGGAGATTTAACTCAGAGGTTGGGGACAACGCACAGGGTTGTCTTAAAATATTAACTTTAGATACTTCAGACAACCCAGTGTCCCAGCCTTGCAACCCTGTCACCACAGAGATGGGCTCCTCTGCAGGGCACCTCTGGCCATTTACCCTCTAGAAGATTCTCATCTGAGTCCTCCCACTGGACTATGACCTTTAATGCTCTCTCTCTCATATGTATTGAAAAACATTCTTGATACCAGTTCCTAGCTCAGACTAAGTATTTTTATTGGCAGAGGAACATTTCAGATACTGAAAATGCAAATGGAGATAGCAGTTGACAGTGTCAGATGTATTGGAAAGAAAAATCATATGACATGATAGATTTATTAACTCCTCATTCTTCTTCAAAAAAATGATTCTCTGTTCTGTTTTTCAGACGTTCACACCTCTGAATTTGGCAAAGATGTAGCTCTCATATATCGGAACTCATTAAGGAGTTTTTTAGCCCTCCCCAAGAAAACAGCACTGACAGCAAAGCAGCTGTTAACTCACTATCTGTGTCTCAGGCATGCCGGGACACCTGGCAAAGAAATATGTTCATATTAACAGGTCCTGAATAGGTCAATGACATGTTACCAACATGCTGACAGAAGGAAATACCACAGGCATCTCTGTGAATGGTGATCTGCACCTAGAGATCTGTAACAGAAATAGCAGCTCTGCTGTGAATGAAGCACGAGTGGAAATTCATGCTAAAGCACCCAAAGAAAAGAGTCAGGAGTTGTAAGGACAGCTAATTGTAGTTATGAAGGACGCTGCTCCTGGGACACCACTGCCATGGCACCACTCTCAGAGATAACCTGGAGATGTCTCTGTGCCATGGCCTTCATCCTGACTCCACCAGAATGGAAGGTGCAGGAGGATGTGAAAAGGCTCCCCAAAAGGAAAACAGATTACAAAATATATCACTCAAACAGCTGTTTGAGCCAGGGAAAACCAGGCAGTGCCCTGATGCTCCTGAAAGGTGGAGTAAGCAAACTCCAGAGGTAAAGGGTCACCCATTACAACTGATGAGTCCAATGGCATATAAATGATCTGTACAAACATTGGTTTGCTGTTTACAGCAAAGAGGGAATGGAAAGACACAGGCAGCCCTTTCCAGCTGGGAGCCCTTGTCCCCTGCATTGTGAGCAAGTTCTCCTTGCTGAACTCCTCATTAGCACACACAGCCCTGGCACGTGTGGAGTGGGTAAAATCAACTCACCTAAAGATTTCGTATAATAAGATCTTGCATTTAATTTACTGCAGTAATTTCACTGCAGAGAAAGTCAAAATATTGGGGTTTTTTTCCCCTATATTTTCTCACTTCCTAAGCATGCCATAAAAATTGAGAGTTATTAGTGATCAGACTTATAAAAAATGAAATTTAGGCCAAATACTTAAGTTTATTGACTGCCATGTCATTTAGTGCAGCTACACAATTATGCCAATTGTCAAAGGGTAATTCAGGTCACACTCTCTGTTACAGTATAAGTCTTCATAAGAAAAAGAATCAATCCCACATGATTTATGCAAATCATAGTTGAAGTTTTGAATATTCATAACAATCCTCACAATCTGTAGGCAAAATATATCCATAATAATTCACAAATCATTTAAAATAATTAGTACGTTGGAGGATTTTCATTCTGTGATCAATAATTGAACAGTTAAAGGGGGTAAAAATCTGTCAAATGAATTATTCATGGTAAATGTCTCACCCACTGCAAGCAAAAAACTTCAAAAAGCAGTCACATTCTACTCCTTCAGACAAGGAACAGTGGATTACCAGTGCTTCAGATCCCATGAGAAAGGGCTCATATTTAGGATGTTGTGGGAATCATATGGCGAGGAAGACATGGCTCAGCATCAGCCACGAGAGCCAGAGTTAAATTAGCAATAGCAACTTTATCAATAAATCTGAGTTGGATGGCCTCAGTGCAAATATTCTACATTTCCATGTATATAATCAAATCAGAGTCCAATCTAATAATCCTATTTAGCAGGCAAGGGGTAGTACTACACAACCACTCAGCACTCAAACACACAATGTACAAAGACTCCACAAGACAAAAACCAGCTTTGGGTGCTCATTTATATGGGGGACAGGGATAGTGGAAGCATTTTAAAGTCATTGGCAAACTATATAAAGTCTGATGGCTTCAGATAACTGAACTAAGGCTATTTTCAGCAACAAATAACCACTTTTCTTTTTCCAAAGTATCTCTAACCCCTCTGTCATTTTTCAAAGTACTTTTGTGCTATAGAGGTGTAGCAGAGATTTTGAATAATTCTTTTTAAATCAATTAACTAGTTTATAATTTTTTCCCCCCACTTCCAAGTGCTATTAATTATCATTATCTACTGATTAGATAAAGAGCACAGAAGTCTGGAATCCTGTGCTGGGGGCTCCAGATTATATTTGAAACTCGATGATAGTTGCAAATATAATTTATCAACATAAAATTACATTTCAAAATCATATTATTAATAGAAAAATAGCTTGTCAATGAAGATTAATAGAATACCATTAGAAGACATGGATTTTCTAGCTTTATTAAATCAGTCTCCTAGGAGCAAATTGTGTTAGAGGAAGATAATCTCACTGAATATTCCTAGAATGTGTTGAAGATTATTTTTTATTAGCTCAATATATTAAGGCTACAGTAATGCACAAGAATTAGTATCCTGATTTCTTATCACAAGAAGTGGTAGAGAGCACTGAGGCGACTGCCCTGTAATGAGTGCTTTGCTAAGAAATATCTTATTCATGGCTTAGAGAAGAAGAAAGATTATTACAATTTCCAAATGGCTAAACTCATTTTAGAAAAGAAACAACACAGACAGGAAGCAGAAATGAAAAATATGGAAGACCTGGATGGTATAGCACAAGGTACAAATAAATCACAAAGCCTCTGAAAACAGAGAAGTTTTCCCTCACCCGACCTCCATCTAGTCACTCTGAGGAAGAGATAGAAGAAAATGATGGATCTTCTCTCATCCTTACTGTTTTTTATTTCATAGTCTGGAACTAAAAGATGAAAATCTCATGTGATGAGATTTTAATGTCATGAAATATGAAAGACAAGATAGGAATCCTCATCTTCTGGAAAACAGTAAAGCACTACTCTCTAAAGATCACTGTAACAGAAGATTTTAAAATGCTGGTGCCTGTTTTGTACCTCTGTTTCTGTTTTGGAAATAAGGCTTAGTCTTGGTTAAATAAATTCACTTACAGGGTAAAAGGAAGCACTAGGAACAGAGGGTTTAAGGGAGTGTTGGGAATAGCTGCTTACAGCCATGCAGCTCAAATGAAATCACTGTGAGGGGATGAAATGCAGACTATTAGCTCAGGGCTTAACCAAATACTTAAGAGTTGGCATCTGTGACAGATTGGTTCTGGATTATTAGTCAGACTTCGGGCCATCATGGAGGCATCAATCTCTCATTCTGTGGCATCTGCTCATTCCCCAACCTGTGCAGCTTTGTGTCACATAGTCAATTTTTGTCCAAGGATTTGATAGATGTTAATGTGATTGTTTCAGCCACCATCCTTTTGTTCCAGCGACGACAGTTCAAGCTTTACTCTGCGGAATCTTCTAAGACTGAAGCTTGATTGGATAATAAGGCAGAAGTTTTAAATTCATCTCCCCGTCTCTTCTGCCAAAGAACAGATTTCTCTGCTCAAGATTTACTTTGGTTTTCGGTCCCTGAGTTGTAACTCCTTCCTATGGCCAGCTGGAACATTCCAGTGTTGACAGATGTTGCTTTGCGATGGAATTTATGGCTCACGGATCCCACCTTAATGTCTCCTTGTCCGAAATGGGCCCAAGACCCAGGACACTGCTGCTGACAATGCTTCTGGATTTAGATTTACGTTATTTTATTAAATATTGCATTATCTTAACTTGGAATTTTATAGTAATCAGGATAAGTTTTGGACATGTGTTATTTAAGATGGGATAGATTTTACATGGTTTTTTTGGGTTACCCTAACAAGAGAATATGGTTTAGCAATAAAAATGATGTTATGTTTCCCATTCTTTTCCATTACCACCTAGCAAAATAATTTCTAGTTTACTCTACATAGCAGTTGACAGCTATTTGATTGAATGACTAACCATTAATGAATGTACTAGTGTCCAAAATTTTCACTACCATATCAGATAAGTTAGTTATATATTAATATATAAGATTCATTATAATTCCTGGTCCCATTTTAAAGAACATTGTTTCCATTCCAAACACTTTTTAAGTCAGTATTGCAAACAATAATTAATTTTAATGCTCATATTCAGCAGTGTGAAATCAAAATCAAAAATACGTAGCGGAAAAATAAATCAAAAATAAGATTTGAAAGTACATAGACCAGGCAGCTGATGGAATTCCATTCCAAAACAGAAGAATTGATCTTGTATTTTTAAGGAGATGAGACCTATTTCATATCTAAAATGATGTTCACTGTGAAACTGTAACACACAGAATTTTTTTAGTTTTCCAAATACCTCAAACAGGATTAAGTGGCTCCTGTGGAAGTGTGTGATACATGGAGTTCCATGATAAAACTGATATGTGTTTGCTGCTGTGGTGTCTCTAATTAGTATTACTGCTATTACATATCTGTCAAACATAGGATGGACCAACAAAACCTAATTAGCTGTTTAAATTCATTTATGTGCCACATTTAATCTTGAGCTTGTCACATTTAAATTTGTTTAGACCTTAATAATATTCAGGATCATGCACTTGTGTTAAAGGCAACATGTGTTAGGGCCATAATGAATGTCTGCTGTTGAAGGATTCATTATGACTCAGACAACTTTTTTTCTTTATTTATCCAGGTGAGTCATTTATCTTTCCTATAAGATTTATGAAGTTGCTTTACTCAAGCCAGTGAAAACTCAAAATCTAATAACTTGTTCTGCATTTTTTATTTTGCTAATTCAGCCATATTGCTGATCACTAAGACTATAATTTTAATGTAGAACATGTATGCAGATGAAATGCTTAACCTAATATAAATATTTATTTTTTAATTTCACATTAAGCATATATACGTGCTTAATTACACTCAAAGATTCTAAAGTATCTGGGAAAAAGCTTACTGGAATTTCTTAACTTCTTTATAAATATCTTGCAATGGATCTGTAAGAGATATGGAGCTACTTCAGCTGTCAATATTAAAATGTAAAATCTCCCTGTGATAAGAGATATTAAGAAATGCCATCATTTAACATATGCATCTCTGAGTTTACACTCTGAGAAGCAGCTCCATACGTTCACTATTTCTAGAGGTGCTACCAGTTCATTTTAAGCATTGATAATTTAATAAATACGTATTATTAAGAAGCAAGGGCAAGTGGACCAAAAACAGAGCAGTGGTTACTATAGGAGTATAATACCTACATTAAATTTTTAAACATCAAGAGGATGTAGGACTTCTTGTAAGAGGGAAATGAAGCAATTATTTTTTGAGATTCCTTAATCCTTGCGCTAAACAAAGCTGGCTACAGAAAACAAGTACCAAAGGCCTTCACAGACCTTCCTGTAGGAAACTAATGATAAGCTATGACAGACATAAACCTTGGGTAAATACTTTTTGTTATTCACCAACCTTACACATAAAACCATGAAAAGACATAGGGAGCTATCTGAAAGGGGGTCTTTTTCTCCTTTTCTGATTAGGTAATAATATTGTACATAGTTCTGGGTCAAAATGTCTATAGGAAGTTTTCCACATGGGGCATATTCATAAATATTTGAGTACGTGCATTGAAAGAGGATGGTGAGAAAGTTGTAATACTGTAGTAATTAATAAAGTAGTAATAGTGCACTAATTGAATCAATTCACAGAGATTTTTTAACTTAATGAAACTAGTTCATATATCTTTAAGGAAAGAAAAAGATATTCAAAGATAGCCAAGGAATGTCGACTCACAGGAGAGAGGCATGAAAGAAGATCTCCAATAAGCTAAGGAACCTTAGCCAGAATGAAAAATCAGAGAACATATCTATCTTGGCATGCTATTATTAGTGACTCATTTGTACTGATAGCAAGGTCAGGTTTCTTCATGTTTAATAAATCTTTTTAAATAAGAAACACAAGGCAAGAGTTGAAATACTCCTTTCTTCTTTGATTCTCTCTGATCTGAATGGAAAGTTGCCACAAAAAATGTTACCACTAATGCTCTAAATCCTAGACTAAGTTCTCCTGGTACATCTAATATTGTGAATTTGAACAACAGAAATTTGCACTCGATGTTATTGACACCCATGTTATGACAAAAGCCTAATTTTTGTTTTAGACACTAAAGCTCTGTCAGGGAGGAAGACACTTTCATGTCCAGTTGATTAGTTTGTTTTTTTTCCTCTCTTTTCCATTATCTACCTTGATTAAATAGGTTGATTCCTATTCTAAAATTGATGTACAGAGGATAAATTCATAATTTGCTGGGTCAATACAAATCTTTGTAAGTGACAGGTTGCAAGTCCTTTTACACTGCTGTGCTGCCCAGACTCAGGTAGTGGGATTTATTCAGGTTATCCAATTTTCTAAGCTGTTGCCCCTCTGGCAGCTATCACTCTCCATCACAATCACGGCCTAAACCAGCACCTGATTATTTCTAGATCTTTAGGCAGCTGTCCTGTTGATGTGATTGCAAGTGAGATTTATTCCTTGCAACAGAAAACCCATTGTTGATTCATTCAACTTTATGGTCCTGTAATCAGAAGGAAGCAGCTATCAGGTAGTCTTCATTTTATTCTAAACTAGCTCACCCCATGCTTTTCCTCACTAAATATAATGGAAATACGAAGTGAATAGTTTTTCTAGATGTTTGCCTCATTTAAATGCTTAGAGGTGGGTCAGACAAGGACTTCAAGCAGAATTTCAAATACAGTCTATACCAAATATATTGAGACACTTCTGCAGTTTTGCCTTAAGATTGTTATATGGATTGTTTAAAAGTAGGATTAAACCAAAAAATAATTAAATTTATATTGTCCAGTGCTGTCATGTCTCCTTGTTTTAGCAAGGGACAGCCTACGTAACAATCACAGCATTTTTCATAAATGTTTTTTTTTTGCATTGAAGTCTGTTCACACATCTGTCTTCTGCCAGTTATCACAGAATCATGGAATGGTTTGGGTTGGAAGGAACCTTAAGGACCATCTAGTTCCAAGCCCCCAATTAGATCTTCAACTTGAATACTTAGTGCAAAAAGCCATATTCTGCTATATTTAGAGCAAAAAAGCTATAAAATAGTATGTTTTTCCCCAAATGTAGTGAGCTCATACCCACTGATGTGGAGCTGGATGTTTAGCTGGCTTCATCAATAAAAAGAAATGAAAATAGAAATACAGAAAGTAATGACAATGGTATCACATGACTTGTGTTTAGTTTGTGTAGCTGCCCCAGGGAGAATGCAGGTGATCACAAACAAGAGAAGGAAGCAAACAAGGGTATTATAATCGTATCAGATTTCTTTAGACTCAGACAAACCCTCACACTGTGTGAGTTCCTGTCTTAAAACAGGCTTTTAGTGCACTCCCTCTCTGAAACAGCTGCATTTTTGGTAAGTTATATCTTCTTTCTCAACTATTGCTTATAAATCAAGCAGCACAAACCTAATTGGAAGGGTTGTGACGGTCACACGTCATTCCATCACCTGTCCCTTCCTGAACAGAGGGCTGGAAATGCCAACCCACCACGTGCTACTGCAGTTTGGAAAGTCTTGTGGGTTTTGCATCTTTCATTTATCTCGTGTGCACAGGCCAGTGGCACATGATGTGCTGCAGATGGAACAAAGAACAGGCACAGTAAATCTGCATCCCAACGTTCTAGTCCCCCATTCAGGCTTCTAAAATTGTCACAGAATAAAATAGTGTGTGCATCAGAATCCACCATGCTTCTTGGACAATTTCATCATAATTTGTCATTCATTCTGAGGTATTCATTTGTCGAAAAGCAATTAAAGCTTAATTGCTGCATAACCTGAATAATTTAGAAATGCAAATTAGGATAGCAGGCAAGCAAGTATGTGTTCATTAATTTCTTTGTTATCACCATCTGTTTAATTAAAAAAATGAGTTTTACTGAATGACAGCTTGCTAACTATATAAACGTTTTCCTTAATTGAAAATGTCTTTTGCAATTGAGGTCAGCATCTGACAAAAATTGTTTGAGCTTTTGCAGAAAACATTTTATCTAAACAAATTGTAGTATTTTTAAATTCGCATTAAAAAACATTGCCAACATATGCAATGTAATTCAAGAAATGACATCTTTGCTTCTTAATGCAAAGCCATAATTTAGAAAAAAATCATCGCTTTGGAAAAGGGATGGTTATTACAGGAGAAGTATATGTGATTTATCATCTCTATTATAGATTATTTTGAAAACTTTTATAAAATCCAGACTCAAAATATGAATACCTCTGGCAAAAAAACAATCATCTGAAGAAGGAAGGAATGCTTCAAAATATGGATCACATGATTCATATGGTGCAGTCTTGGTATTAGGGAACTAAAGTGGTTTTTCAAGGGGAGCTTTTTTTATAAAGAAGATAATTCTTTACATGAATATACAACTCTTCATAACTCAGGTATATCAAACTCCTTTGATTCCAGCTGTTTTTATTCCTAATACCTTTACTCCAGCCCATCTGCACGAGGGTGGGGAGGCCCTGGCACAGGTTGCCCAGAGAAGCTGTGGCTTCCCCTTTCCTGGAAGTGTCCAAGACCAGGTTGGACGGGGCTTGGAGCAGCCTGGGCTAGTGGAAGGTGTCTCTGCCTTTGGAAGGGGTTGGAACTGAATCAGCTTTAACGTCTCTCCAACCCAAACCATTCTATGATTCTACAAATTCAGGATAAAAAAAAAAAAAAAGTTCTACTGTATCAATGCATATCTNATTTTACAAATTAAGGAAAAAAAAAAAAAAAAAAAAAAAAGTTCTACTGTATCAATGCATATCTTCACATCCTGGGAATGCTGGATCTTACATTTGCCTCTAGTTGGCCCAAACCAACAAACCTGTGTGTGAGAGGCAGATCCCTAAATAAACAGCATACAGGCCTGCAAGCCCACTGTGAGTTAACTAAGGTTTAAGCCAACATCTCTTTCTGTGAGATCAGTAGACTAATTATCTTGGACTGAGAGCCCAGAGAAGCGAAGAAGGGCAGTGTTATGCCACTGTATTCCAAACTCATCTATTATTCACCTTGTGTTGTTTACGCAATTAATTATATTACTTTGTTATAGTTTAAGTTACACTTGGCTTCTACTGAGTCTTAAAATCTTACTGCTTTTAATAGAAACTTTATATTACAGTTTCTGGATCAGTAAAAGCAAATTTACAGAGTGCAGCAAAAGGCCTTTCTGCATTTAAGGCGACTGTGGTGATAAAGATGACAAAGTTTCAGTGATTTGCACTGAGAAAAATCCCCAAGAACACACTTTCTCTCACACCACTATTTGCTGTATCTCCTTATGCAATTAATTACTGGGGTAACTGTGAGCTGTATATATTGCCTTTGAAATATTTTGTAAGGGGATTAATAAATAAATAATGATTCTAGGTCATGGCTGTTGCCCCCAAATAGTTAAAAAAAGTCAACTGCCCGATCTCACTGGGTAACAGCACATAAACACAAACTCAGGGTGACATTGCGAGGCTCAGCCACCTGACTCGGTAATTCCCTTGCCATGGAGTTTCTCTGCACTCAATGAAATGATCTTTAGACCTTCTAAGTGTTGTGTAAACATCATCTGACATTTGCAAGCTCTTCCTAAATGTGGAAACAAACATTATGATTATCACTGAACACTTGGGGTAACACAAAGGTTAAGCAACTTTTTCGCAACAGGAGAATCCAACAGGAACATATATGAGGAATCCCAAACCTGTATCTGCTGGTGAGACCAACTTTCCCTGGGACTCGATTGCTTGTGGTTGTTGTGGGCAGATCCACAATGTTGTGAAACAAGCCAATGTCTTATGAACCAAAAAAAAATTAAGAAATCTGGTAAATTGCTGCAAGATGTTTTTATTTTCTCACGATTTGGAGCTACTCTAAAATATGAGTGTGGTTATGAGTATATTGTCATGGAATTACAGTGAAACCACGTGGAAGATTTAGCAGGTAACACAATACAAACACTGATGCAGGAAGTACAGGAGGTGAAAGATAGTGCAGCAAAGAATTCTACTGAATATACAAATATAAACCCCCAAGCAAACGAAACCAAACTAAGTTACAAGTTCTTATCAGCATTGGTTTGATAAAGTTGCACACTCCCAATGTGTTGAAGTGTTAATTTCTAAGCACCATGTTTACATTTTTATGCATCAAAGGATCAGTTTGGCTGGATATCTTTCATTCTTTCACTAGATGGCAGCATTGTATTACATTCCAGCATTTAAGTAATTAAATAAAGAAGGCATAAAGGTAGTCGAGTAAAATATATCACTGCATTGAAAAAAAAAATTACTACCTTTATTTGCATTAATTCTCTCAGTAGGAAGATAGTTCATTTTTCTCCTTGATTGTCTAGTGAGATTCAGCATTTGTTTCTCTCCCAAGTGATAGCAACCCCACCTTTACTAGGTCCCACTGAGAGGGATTGCCAATTCTTATTTCTGTGCACACGATAACTAAAGGGAAACTAAAGTCTAAGTTCATAACCACTAAATCTTGTTATTCAACATCATTGGCACAGTTTGCTCAGGACTCCTGCTTGTGTGGTGTTGCTGTTTGGGATCCCTATGATGAGACCTTTCTAGTCCTTAAAGCTCGCTGAATTTTCCTCTACCCTCAACCATAAATCACATGGAATTAATTCTCTCGATCCTCAGCTTAAAAATTGTTTGTTTCCACTCTTTTCCTGTATCTTTACAGCAAGAAAGAAGTGAAGCAGTAAACATTAGATGAAGCAGAAGAACGATTTATTGGTTAAAGGGAAGGAAAATGTATTCAGAGAAGAAGAATGAGAAAGTTGCAGTGACAGGACCTGCTTCTGAGGTGTGTTCTAAACATTAATTGGGCCAGGAAACAGAACCTCAGTCAAGCCTAAGTGCTCAGGTCATTAAGCAAAAGACTTATTTTCAGTTTTCTCAGATTCACTAACTGTGTAACCTCAACAGGAATGAAGGAGTTTGATTTCAGGTGACTGAACACCCATTTGCCTCGGGCATATTTCCGGTTGGTAGGAAGTAAGGCATTTAAGATTCAGGTTTTGAGAGCTGGTGCACACAGGATGCAGGGTCTGGAGAAATTGTTTTAATGATGAAAGGTGATTAAGAACAAGTTCTGACGGCAGCAGCCTCATTTTTCCTTACATAAATCTACTCTTCTCCCCCAGAAAACTTTTATAGTTTGGTAAATCAAAGTGGTCTGAAAAACAGTCCCCTCCCTCCTGTGACGCTTGCTGTCAAAAGGGCTTAAAAATTCTCTGTTTGGCTTCTAAAGAGTCATCTTGTGTCATTCAGACAGGTTTGACTGCTGGGTCAAACCAGTTGCAGATGGAGCACTTACTGTAGTAAAATACATCGAGTTTTACAGGGAGGGGAGCACCTCAGGTTGTTAATCCGAGACACATCCACTTCCTTTGGGCTTGCTCAAGAGAGAGTCAGACACTGAATTCCACTGGGAATCCAAGAACTTACAGTCCAGCATTGACTTACTAACGACTACACATGTAACTGCTGTAAACCAAGGTAATAAACCTTATATTAGAGCTTATTACAAGCTATTCATTTCCTGACTCATCTAGGAGCGCTTTATATCATCTAAGAGAGATGAGAATCTGAAATGTGAACCTTTAGGACTAAAAGAAGCTCTTTCTAGATACATATCACTGAAAACAATGCCTTATTACAACAGGCAACTGCACAACAGACTCTATTTCAAATCTTTTATTGACCTTTCCTTCTATTTAAGTCTTAAATCATCACTGTAAGATACTGGGTTACTCTAATTAATTTTAAAATTTTTAATTTACAAGAAAAAAACCTTTTCTTTTTAATGTATTGCCGCATTTGGTTGTGGCATTTCTCCCCCCCCTCTCCCTGTCACATCCGTTGGTATAATCAGAGACATCAGCTCTACCTAAAAACCACATCCTACTAGAGATGCTTTGTATCAGCAAAACACCACTGGTATCTCTCCCTGGAAAGTGATACAGTGAAAATTCATGGAAATAGAATATATCTAATCTAGTTCCTTACTGTTATTGCCTTATGCAATAACATCATCCATTTGACCACAGACCAACACAAAGGTAATTGGATTTTTTGCTCTCTCTAATTCCAGCAGAAGGCTGTAGAACCTTAGTACTAATCAATTAGAGACATCTTTTGGCTTTTAGTGAGGTTTTTTTTATACAGACAATCCACTTATTTTTTTTCATTTCATCAGTAACATTTATTCTGAGCTTCTGCAGCGTTCAGGGCAAGCAAAAATTCATATCTTACACAGCTAAAGAAAGCAGTGGTTACATAAAAATGCTGTTTACATAAAATTGCTCCATTCCATTTTATATGTTCCAGTTTGCATTCATCTGTATTGAGCATGGGAGACCAGCTATAAATGGCGTTCAAGGTCCTCTCTGCACTTACTCTGCAATGAAATGAATTCTACCCTATTTCTGGCAGGAATAATTTAACTAATATGGCTTCATATTCCCATAATACACTGAAAACAATGTTGAAATAAATATTTTTAGGAACTACTTGCTTGCCACAGTGACCTTGGCATATTATGTACTACTGGATTTTGCCTTAGTGACAAGCATAAAAAAAAGGGATAACAAAGAGTTGTACCATTCAAGAAATAGTTCAATGACTGTGTTCCAGTTCAGGGTTCTAATGTATCATCACATCAGCTTCAGTCATGGAGAGTTATTTCATTCTAACACAGGTGTGTTTTTTTTTCCCCTCACAACATCCTATATTCTTATGGGAGGGAAAGGAACGAGAAAGTAAAAGTCTCATGAACTCAAAAACTAAGGACTGTTTTTTCTCTTTCAGAGAGGTTAGAAGAAGGTGAGATTAAGGAGTAAACTTAATATATCATTTTTAGTATTCTATTTGAATAAAATTTAAATTAGATGTATACCACAGTATTTCTGAAGTGCAAGATGCAGAATACTATTGAACTTCTCCCTTTGTTTATTAAATTGGTAGAAGAATAACGAAGGACAAATGCATCCTCATTTAAAACCATATTTAGTATGCAAATCACTAATAAGGGAGGGGTTGTAAAAGCACTGATGCAACTTCTATATTACAGAGTAAAGTGGTAAGTGAAAAAATGATTTGGTTTTTAATCACTT
The DNA here is from genome assembly GCA_013399855.1 of Oxyruncus cristatus. Lineage (NCBI taxonomy): Eukaryota > Metazoa > Chordata > Aves > Passeriformes > Cotingidae > Oxyruncus > Oxyruncus cristatus. Next base: position 865,989 of record VXAY01005517.1, read on the forward strand.
TAAAGCCTTTCACCAAACTTGGACAAACTATTTATCACAACAATATAACATCATCTTTACACCTACAAGGGCATTTAGTGAATACTGACCATGTTTTCTGCATATCAAACAAGTCCCCATCAAATAAAAACGGTGAATGGCCACCCTGGCTGAAATGCACATCAAGAGAGCCTCATTATTTCACACCCCTGACTTTGGCTCACAGGACTAAAGGAGTTGAAAACGGCATTGACAACTTCCAGCGTTATCTCTGGATATTTGGGTTTTAGTGAGTTACAGCGATTCAAAGCAGAGCTCTCCAACATGTCTTGTTAGCTGTAAATAAATTGAGAGGAATAGACCAAACAACACATTTCCCAATGTAAAAGCAGTGTGTTAATGTTCTCTGGAGAGACTGTGGGGATGGGCTGCAATCCTGGAGCAGCAACTCTCCTTCCCTGCTCCAGGAGTGAGGGACAACTGCCCTTCTTCTGGACACCACAGCTGACACTGTGGGGGTGTTTCATACACACTTCTACAGCTAAAAGATATCTGAAAACTTCCGATTTCCAAGAACTACCATCTCAAGATGTAAATTTAACAATGTCCTCTCAGAAAATAGCTAAAAAGGGCTACATTTTTTAATCATGTGTTGGATTTATGATGAATTCTTGAGAATTCTCTGTAATTCATGACAAGGGGTGGGAGGGGAAATAAATCACATTGCAGTCAGCTGATCCCATGACATTTCTTTCATTTAAGGTCAAAACCTCATTAGTCCAATATAATGAAATCTGAAAGTAGACATTGGTTTCGATTTGCCTCTAACCTAAAATTCCACTCTGAACATAAAATGAAGTCACAACTTTATAACTGTACCTCATACAAATGCCAGAAAACATGGATGACCAGGGAAGTAAATGCCATGCCTGATTTTTTAAGATACTGGGATAATATTTGTTAGATTCTGAACTGAGTTTGATTTATTTTACTGAGTTCAACTCCATTTCCTTATCAGTTTCTTTACTACAGTGGTAGCTCCTATTCACAATCTCTTCAGGAGATTTTTGTATGCCTTGAACTTTCTAGGAGTTTTTCAAAGCAGAAAATATAGTATCACAATTTTCTCATTAGAGAAAAAATACAAAATTGGAGTAATTATTTAAGATTGTTTAATTTAATTTTAGACCTAAAACCACACATTTGATTTCAATTTTATGTGACTGTTCTGTAGTACTAGGTCTATTTGCTGCTTCCTTCACACACTTATCTGTCCATGGGTCAGTATACAAATTCATAATTTAGGGAAATTTAGAGAGATGATTGTGTTTCTAGTAATAGACACTTAATGGACATGATCAAACATTTAACTACTTTTAATAAAATGAAGTATCAACTAACACTACATTTCTTAATGCCATTTTCCTTAACTATTAGCTACCACTAAAGAGTGGCAACACATGAGCCAGACAGTGATGAAAGAAATACTTGAACTTTATTTTTTCTGATAGCTGAGGAGGATCCAAGGACTTAGGGAGAACTTATACAACTGAAAGGCCATCTGAGAAATGTGTACTTATTAAAAAAAGAAAACCAGTAAAACCAACAACCCCTCCCCCAAAAAAACCCCACACCACACAACCCTACTTTTGGCAGTTTGTTATTTTTTTCAAGGTAAGGATCCTTTTGGTGGAGCCATTCAACTTTTGTAGTCTTTTGCACAAAGAAATAAGAACTTTGACGAGAGGGCAACAAAGATAATGTATCTGCTGATCTTTTAAAGCCTTCATTGACAAACAATATTTAAATAATTGTTCAAAGAGCAGATTTTTTTGTATCCCGAGAATGACTTCTCTAATCCATGTATTTATTATTTTACTAGTGCAAAGGGATGATTCAAGAAACCATTGGCTACTCTAAACAGTCCCTCAGAGCCCCCACTCCTCAGTCTTTGGCTGACAGTGACTCCCAGTCCAGGTCGCTCATCAGCATTGCCATCCTCACAAAAAGGCTTCAGACAATCCCTGTGTTCCTGAGCTCCTTGGGAAGAAATGTTACAGAAGAGCAAATGGAGCCAAGGAGATAGAGTTCACAAATTAAATTAACAGTTATTTTAAAGCATCAATGTAATTACATGTTCTGGAACTTCGAAGCTCAACACTCACGCAATCATTCCCATTCTCCTATAAAATATATTTAACGTGAAAAAAAAAAGAAGTCAGGGATCTCTCATCATCAAGCCTGCTAGATTTTAAATAACCTATTGACAGGGGATGACTCAGGCATTTCAGTGTCTGTAGCCAAATAGTGCAGAAGGGGATTGTATCAGCACCACCCGAGCAGACACACACCGTTCCCTCACGCTCACTTACCCCTTCACGCCTGGATCAACCTGGGTAGATTTTGTCATCCTTGAGGGGAATTTCTGCACTCTTAAAGCTGCACTTCCCCTCTACCCTCTCCAAATCACAGCACTTCTATGACCTCTCCCAATTACAAATCCTTCTCCATTAGAAATTAACAGGAGCCAAGGTAATATAAAACCAAGTTTTAATTGTATATTAAAGTGATGAGAGGAGTTTGGGGTGTAGGGGTTTGTTTTTTTGGGAATCTAGCAGTAGCTAAGTTTTCCAGATGGAAAGATGATACTACAAAGCACAGCACATATTTGTCTTCATGAATTTCTCCTGTTATGTCTCTGACTGAATATTCATTATGAATTGATCAACATATTTTATTGGTACGTCTCACACAGATTGTTTCTGGCTCTTACTGGCTATCAACATGTTGATTCACCAACTGGTAGACCATTTAATTTATCAGCTTTTTTTAAGGCTAATATTTAGGGGGGGAAAAAATCCCTTAAAGCACGAAAATGACTAAAAAAATTAAAAGAAAACAAAAATAAAAGAAAAACCTTAACCATGGGATCGCATCCAACTTTATGGAGTAGTTGTAAAGAAGTGCATTGCTGTCTAGCCTGGATTTAATCAGCACCCTGCAGTGCTGGTATTGCCACATTACTGAGACAGCCTTAACTGACCCAGGCAAAAGCATCCTGAGGTAGCACCTCCTATCTTCCTCCCCGGACACAGATAACCAGAACAACGCTTATTTGTTCCTAAAAAGTTGACTAACTTAATATCCAAAGTGTCCTGTACTTGGAATCTGCTGCCATATGTCAAAACGTACACTGGCCCAGTGTGATGAGGTTCAGCTCACTGAGGATCACACATTGCTTTCAAGTACAACTGTATATAAAAGTCTGTCTTGAAGTCTGTTTTTGAACCATTTAAAAAACTGCCTTATTTTTACCTTATTTTCTGCAAAGGCAGAATAATGCTAACAAAGGTGTCACTGTGTGTCACATCACTTTTCAGTCAGTGACCTGTGGCCCTTTACTATTTTCAATGTAAAATTTTATATCTAGAGATCATAGAACACATGGTATTGTTACATATGTCTCCAAATCATGCTAATTAACACTTCCAAACCAACTCTCTGTGCAGTCAAACCTTTTGCCATCAGGGCCCCCCCAAATGAACCTTGGATGGGAACCTGTCATTTCTGCAGAGTTCAGATATATTGACCTACCCAGAACCAGACAGTTCAACTGAAGCTGTTATGGACCTACAAACTTCCATATGACTCTTCATATTAATCTTTCCCAAGTGGAAAAAAGATGACATTCAGAAAAAAAATGGAATTAGTTTAGCCCTGGGCCTAGTAATGTTAATATCTCACATTTTGTCCTAAATCCCTTAAGACACCTGTCCCAAAAGGATTTATTCGTCATTCAGTGCTTGGCCAAAGGTTGGACTTGGTGACCTTGGAGGTCTTTTCCAGCCTTACTGTTTCTATGATAAAGAAATGCTGTACAGAATCACTATTCACGTACATGGAGTACAGACAATTCTCATTCACACAGAATATAAAAGAATACAGCTGAAAGCTGCTCTCACAGTACCAGCTAAATGCTATCAGCAGAAGCCTGTTTTACCTAGGGATTAATTAGTGAAGTTTTAATTCCCACCGGAGTGTCTTCTCCAATTTGCAGGAAGAGGGTAGAGGCCTCGCATAAATGAAAATGAGATGTGACTTGTCATTTGAAAACTTCAAATTTAAGGACCATTTTTTCTTTTTAGTGGGACACACTGAAATTTATGATTGCTTGTAATATGGATGACCTTCCAGGAAAAGCACATGGAACTGTTAAGGAGAAGACAAAGGCCACTGTCCAAAAAGTGCCAGTTATCTACTGATGAACTTTATAGAGTGTATAAATAAGATTATGCAGAATATGCTAATACACCTTCATAATGATGAAAGGAAGGTTGACTGACAAATTTGAAGAACTGGAAAGCCACTTCCATAGGAAAACCAGCAACTCCTTATTTAAGTTTTACTAGTTCCCTGTTCTTCTCACGCACCAGAGCCCATCCTTTAAAGGTAGATAATTTTCAATACTGGAGCTACTGTGTCATTGTTCCAGACCAAACCCCTTAGATTAGGCTGACAGACAAGCTACTTTAATGACTCTCTGAATAGCGTAAGTTTTCAGTCTTGGTGGCAATAATTCAAAATTTTATTTAATTTGTTTCAGTTTAGGTTTATGTTTCACGTGAGAACTCAGCTGCTTTGCCGAAACATTTGTATAAAATAAGCTCCAAAGGACAATAAGTGGAGATTTTTTTAAATTAATGCTATGATTTGACATTTTATGAGTAAGCAGCACTTATAAATAAGAGTAGAAGTTCATATCCCAAGTCCTAAAATTTTTTGCATGTCTAGTACACAATTCATGTTTAAGAATTGATTGCTGTAGCAAACCATGAAAATCCAATATTTGATTTACTTACAAGGAATAAGTCACAAAAGGTCTGATACATTCTGCAAGGACATGAGTCAGTAGGGTTTGCAGAAAAATCAACATTTTTTTATGGAAATTAGAAAAAGATTTCCTCATCATGATAGTGAAAAAAATAGGAATAAAATCCTCAAAATATCTGATGGTTCAGTCCTCAAACATTTCACTGCTCCAATTTCTTTTCGTATAGAATTGTTCTCACGTTAACTGGGCAAAGGGAATGGAAAGGGGATTAAATTTGATCCTTGAGACGTTCCCTTCACCAACAGTGTTCAGTAGTATAAAAATATAGAGAGAAACTCAAACATTAAAAGGAAATTCAGTGATTTTCCTCAAGTGAGTCTTGCAAATACTTTTTAGCTGTACTTTTTTGTATTAAAGATGACATAAGAATATTGAATAATAATAAATATTGTCTCTGCAGCTTAAATATAGGTATACACAACATTTTGTACACACTCAATGTGCTCTGGAGGAGAACATACAGAATCACTATCAGAACCCTGATTTGTTGCTTCATAAATTCCAAACAATGTGTTCACCAGGTAGCAAGAGACATGAATAGCTGGGGTCAGCTTAATATGACAAATATTTAACAATGTTGTGGAAAACAAGTTTTGACTGCTTTATTCATTTTTACATTGGCAGAAACATTCAGACTGCAAGGGTTATATTTTACTAACACCTCCATTATGCATCTGAAAATAAAATATATCGTGCACAGTGATGTTTCAAACCTCAATTAACCCAATCACATCATTCTGGGAACACAATTTCTGGGTGGCTGAGATGATTCTCAACCGACAAGGAGACACAAAAATTTAACACCCTTGCAGCACTTGATTCCTCACAGAAGAAAAATTTAGGATCTACTGTAGCTAAGTATGGGTACATTTGTAATAATACAACCACTATACCATCACTTTAAATGTCAGTATTGATATTCAGCATGATTTCCTACGTATGATGGCTCAAGTCAATTAGAATGACAGATAGCATCTTACTGGCTTATCTGATTACCTCTGACCTTTTAACAGCTGCAGAAAGCCAAAACAGCCTGAAAGAAGAATTCATGCATATATGACACAAAGCCGGAATTTCATATCTGAGCCATAGTCAAGAACACATTGAATGTCAGCAGAATTCTGACAAAGCCTATAGGAAATAATTTCTTGGATGGTTTGGCACCACAAGAGCCTGTCATTTATTATGGCTGAGTACTGACAGGGGCCATAAACTTGATTAATTTTATATCAATACATGATATGAAAGTCATTACAACACATAGCTCCTTTAAAAAATTTGGAATCCACTACCCAAAGTAACCATTCATTTTGATTATTATTTCTTTTATCAGAACCTTGGTTAGGTGATTTAGGGCTTCATGGCCTTTGCAGGGAAACAAGAATCAATATTAAGTGCAATTGTGTATATTCAAAAATAAAGTGCCCTTTTGAACAACAGATTGCAACCAACTACTCAGAGAAGCCTCTCACTGCTCAGGAGTCTTTTCTCATTCCTCAGAGATGACTAGTCAAGTGATAGTTTGAGAACTAATCATGGTTTGATAACTAATCCAAAGTTTATCTTTCTGTTACTAAACATCTCACCAAAATCCTGTCACTTACAGGAATCAACAAACTAGGTCTCAAATATTTTCCACCCTGGTAGCAAAAACATAGAAGTAGAATGAAATAAAATGTGTTTTATTTTGTATTTCCAATATAAGATTACCTCGAGTATCTTAGCACTTGGAAGTAGCAGTAGTATTTTGATTTGTACAACTGACCTTGTCTTTACACCATTGCTTTTTGAGACAAAAACAGAGAACATATTCCATTTCTAAGGTAAAGAAGCTTTATAGGCCCAAAGCATCTCCATTTCTCATGCTATTCTGAAAAAGCCACCCAAAATGAAGCTGCTTCTGGTAATAAGCTGGTATTTATTGAAATTGTTTTTTTGAAACCTTCAATTACTTTTCATGGAATTCTTCAAACTGATAGTATTGGTTAGAAACGGTTTTAAATCCTCTCTACAAAACAGTTCCTAACTCATTCACCAGTATCAGCATAACAGAATAGCACTTCCACAGCTCCACAACTGAGATGAAATCCCAGTTGTACTTGAGAAAACATCACGGTCACCATTATCTTCACCTGGAGCACAATTTTACCCTTAGAAATCAGTGACACTGTAAGTTGCCTCTATTGGGAGTAAACAGAAAGAACAGTACAATGCAACCCAATGGTTACCTTTACTGACAATTAAAGTTTAAAGATGAAAATGAAAAAAAAAAAAAAGAGAACCAACTTTAAAAATGCATGAAAAACTCCCTCTGTAATATCTGGCTAACCAAGAACAATAAAGAAAAAAGTAAAATATCTACAGATTTTGGAAGAAGGACATAGGTTTTTGTTCACGCTGGAACCATTACCAAAGAAATTTAATGCACGGTCGCAAAGGTCAGACTAAGAGGTCAGAAACCTTTTGGGGCCTGTCAATGTTTTTGGCAAATTTAATTATCCAAAAAAATAGAGAATTTTGTGATGCTAAGTTAAAGCAGAGTAAAAGGCTTATGTTGAGTCTCTGGGCAGGAGACAGAGGAGGGGAAAGGGCAGATGCTGTGCTTGGTTGTCAGCTGTGGTGAGGAGCCTCAGTGTGAGGGACAACACGTGTGATGTCTGCTGTCCCGTGTGTGTGTGTCTGCTCTGGGAGAGCAAACTCAGAGCAGGAAGGTGGGACTGGTACAGCTTGAGGTGAAAGACTTGAAAGGAGGGACCCTCAAATGACAAGAGGACAAAAGGCCTCTTCCTTGGGCTCAGAGGGGACTGTGCAGCACATAACAGAAATCAGGATTCAAAACACTTTTATTCATATTTTGTCCTACCTATCAACTTCTAGGTGCCCCTAGAAACTCATTATGCTAGTTCATGCTCCTAAAGGAAACCTGTTAGGTTTTGATTGCTTGCTTTAATTTACAAGCCTTTCTTTGGGAGCTCGTTTAAAACAAGGGTCTGCCTAGGTGCTCCCAAAGGTCCTTTCACACCCACACATCATCATCTCACCCTCAGCAGCACCAGCTGCACCATTCCTGGGGCTCTGGCAACCCAAGTGCATTATCCTTCCCTCATCCTGAGGACTCTGCCCTGGCCTTAAACATTCCCACAGTAAAAAGGACACCTGACTCAATGGAATGAGGACCTTCACCCCAATGAGTTTCAGAAAACTAAATATTTAAAAGATGAAAGAATGCAATTAGGATAGTAATACATATCAAACAATGTTAATAACATTTATAAGCAGAGAGAATACCCAGTTTATTCAGCTATCATAAAACAAATATTAAACATACTCTGGGAAAAAGAGAAGACATGTTATTTCTGCTCAGAAATGTAATTAAAAAGTGAACAGAATGGCTTGGCAGCTGCACAATAATCCCCTCCAATATCTCAAACAGCCCATACTGGTGCAAGAGGCTCTACCCAGCATCACCAGATAATAATATTACTGCAATCAGTGGAATGCATCCAATCTACCTGAGGTCCTTCTACTATGAAGGAATCAAAACCAAAATAATACAAGTTTCAAGTGAAAATATGAAGTATTTACATATTACACCTAAAAAGAGTAAGTGAGGGGCATGTGGCAGAACCTACTATTGTGTTCCTTCAACGAGCAAAACAAGGAGTTACTGATTGTGAGGCCCACTGCAGTCAATATGTGTCTACAAGGCTACAGCAGTCTCTCCTCTGAAATATGCTCCAGGAGGAGGCTGCTGTTTGTAAAGCTCTGTATAGATGCCATAACATCTATTACAAGAGAAAAGTCAATTAATGTGCAATCCAAACCTTGCTTTGGAGTTTATCTGCATGCAGAATACAGTCAGTAGCAGTAAGAGCACGCCATTTCCTTGAACAGTGGAGAAAATGAGGATGGTTTAATCAATATTATGACAATTTAAGTTTTGCTCAGCTACTAGTCAACTCAGTAAATACTTATTGTGCAGGAAGGTAACGTATTGGAGACAGGGTAATCAGAGGAGAAAAGACCAGTAAGTGACTTCCTAGGAAGCCCATCCTATTGCATATTGCAAGAGGTGCTTTACAAAAGAAATGCTCCCTGAAAGCTCGCTATCAGGTATCCTGTATAGCACATTCTTCAGCTTTGTGTTTGCCTTAGAGTTTTTATTTAAAACCCTCAGACTTTCAAGATCAAAGAGCCTTTCCCCCTCCATTCTGGTGTACTAACCCACTCCTTAGGTAAATGCCTCACCCCTGGGTGTTTTAGCAGTCTTTTATAAAAATGAGATGTGAAGAGAGGAAAGAGCAGCTCACAGGGGCATCAGGGGGCAGGTGACAGCTTCTCTACTTTGTGCAAGGTGGTGCCAGCTACTCAGCCGTGTGGGCAGTTCCAGACCACAAGGCATGTCCCCCACCCTCAGGCATGGAAAGCAGCAGCCAGTGAGGGACAAGGGGGCCAGTCCATCCAGCAGAGAGCAGGGGGACCCAGCAAGAAAGGGAAGAGCTCTCAAGATGAGTGGATTGAGTCCACCATTAGCAAATTTGCAGGTAACACCAAGTTGGGGGGGAGTGTTGATCTGCTGGAAGGCAGGAGGGGTCTGCAGAGGGATGTGGACAGACTGGAGAGCTGGGCTGATTCCA